>MIQA02002886.1:0-14464 GCA_001887855.2 Sclerospora graminicola | reverse complement strand
CTTTCATTGGTTCGCAGCGGAGGGCTAACAACGTCCCCTCTTGCTGCTATTGGTTTGCCCAGGGAAGGTTAAAAAAGCCCGCCGGAAGTCCCCTGACCGGAAGTCCGTTGCGTATACTCACCTCAAGTCGCCCGTGTTTTGAACACAAAATATTAAGTACTGGGAAGTATGGTAACATTTTGGTCTACTGTGGAAGATCGTGGAGTTATATTCCCCTTTACGTACACGTTTGGATTTAACGCCAGCGGCCAAATAGGCTTAGATGGACGGCTATCCGGGTCGACCCGGATATTTGATGTGCGGTACACGAAGGAGTATCCAGGCAAGCCGGCTGGGTTTGGTGTACTGTACACCAACCCTGCCAGATCGGTCGGATGCTCCTTGCCTTGGTGTACTGTACACCAAACCCAGCCGGCTTGCCTGGATACTACTTCGTGTACCGCACATCAAATATCCGGCTCGACCCAGATAGCCGTCCATCTAAGCCTATTTGGCCGCTGGCGTTAACTCTTCCATAGCAACCCCGCGTCCTTCTCTGGCGTCTCATCAGTCTTCCACAAAGCTCAGCCTTCTTCGGGACCCTTTGCACATACACCTCCCAAACAATCTGCCCTTCGGTTATCCACCGTCTGAGGTCATCCGGCTCACTGATCTGGACGGCCCATCCCCGGCTAGCCCAATCACAAACTCTTCGATCACACCCATCTTGCTCGGTTCCATGCCTGGCACCATCCCGCCGCTGGTGGATACGCTTGGCAACTGCCATCCGGCATCTACGCCCTAGGTCCACAATTTCTGCCAATCAAAAGGCACCCTCGGCCAGATGTATTTCATACCTTCCCGTTAATTAATTTGCAAGTTACTTCACCATAAATGCATTCTCGGCCAGATGTATCCCACACCTGGCCGTTTCCAGGTCGCTTCACCACACGGTCATTGGGAGCACATGGATACACACTCCTGTGGTGTACTCGCTTTCAGTAGTTTTTTCTGAGATGCGGACACCACGGGGGGGGGCAGATGACTGACTATCGGAGGGGGTGCTCCGTTCATCCTGGTCTTGGTCCGAGCCAGCATCAAGCTGACTGGACTGGTCACTTCCATGACCTTGGCTGTGACGACTGCGATGATCCATCTTGTATAAAGCTCACCTTGTGTACCCGTCAGCACTGGGGTTACGCTCTCCCGGTGGATTCTAGGGCGAAAAGTTAAAAGCCGGTTTAATAGAGGGACGAGGGTCAGGACAAGGGTTGCTCCTGGGTGGAAATCTTCACCGGGGAGCAAAGGACGAGTGTTATACTTATGTTTTGTATATGGACGAGAGTAACCGAACGGCCAGGTTAAGCAAAGATAATAAAGGGGTTACTCCAATCTTATAACTCGACCGGTCAATTCCACCAAAATAATCCATGAACCAATCAGATAACGGTGACTTGCATACTTTCTCTACATATTCTCCACCGGAAACCGTTACCGATCGCCTCCTCCCTGGTCAGAACGACTGATCCCAGGTGACCAACTGTCACTTCGTGCCAATCCATAGCGGCTGGTGCCGCATCCGCGCAGCGGTGTGGACCACTCTCATTTAAATTTCGAATCCACAATCCAATATTCTACGATAAAGTCTGAAAGTGGTACTATAACAGGCTAGCTGTTACTGGTGTGGTGGAGCCGATTTCCAAATCCATGACCGAAGTCTTGGATGGAATCCGGATACCCACTGGCCCAGACGACCAACTATCGGAGGGGGTACTCCGTCGGTCCTGATCAGCATCAGAATCAGATGAATCACCATGGTGGTGACTAATCTGATCCTCTCGGTCATCTGGCCGGTCTTCATGTGCGTCAGGATCTATGTTTATCTTCATCTCACCTTGTGTACCCGTTGATCGGGGGTGGTTACACTCACTTAGGTGGACTCGGTGACGAAAACGATGATCTTGGTCAGGTCGGAGGGGGTGACCTTCTCGAGACGGGGGGTGTCCTCGGGTGGAAGTCTTCACCGGAGAACGGGTTGGGGTCGATACTTAATCAGTATCTAGGCACTGATCAGGAAAGTTCGTCTGATCAGGCCAGCCAATGAGAGAGAGATAATACGAAACCAAGAAAACGCGATCAAACCACGATCTTCCACAGTATCCACAAACGTTATCTCCACAAGACCTTTTCCAATATTATTAACGTGTTCCAAACACGTGTGCGTTTAGTGTGAGGTTTTTGATCACCTAAAACAAACCCGTCGGGGATCTTCCGGTAAGCCAAAATGCGCTTAAGCGCGTCTAAACCGGGAAATAGTTGAGCAAGATGGGACTAATCAACCCTGTGCTCCCAATGACCGCAACACGTGGCGGAGCGACTCTTTGCTTTAGGGGAAAATCAAGACCTGTTATTATATATGCAATGTCCTATACCTGTGTACATCAACTCATGCCTGACTTATACTTAGAACCTATTTACTTCGTCGCACGGTTGCGTAGCACCACCTTGCCCATCCTGGCTGCACCTTCAAGCTGATCTGTACCACTTTTGCCCTGATCACGACCCGACTCTTACAAAGATCTTCAACCCATCCCGATCTTCGACAAACGACCTTGAAAACACTTGCGATCTGCTCTTCTAACACTCGCCCACTTCGTATCCAGCCCGACTAAACCGAGAACTTTACTTGCGTTTGCATCTGGACGCTGATCAGAGGCTGATCAGTCCTGATCACGATCGGCGTAGTGATCAGCCGAGTGATCAGGTGGTAATCAGGCCGATCAGCCCTTGAGCACCTCGGGAACGCTCTGGGTCATCATCATCACGACTCAATTCATCTGCTTAGCCATACTTCCGACCTCCATACCCCGTCAGGGCAAACATATCACACTGACTTCATCCGATCAAGCCTGATCGGGACTTTCCGCATCTTCCCTGGACGAATCCATCGGTGATCATCATTCACACAACTTGTCACTCCACATGCCCGACTTCATTCCACATCTAATCTTCATTGCTCGGGCATAATCAGCCGATCAGGCCGTAACTTCGTGTCATGAACAACTTCAACCACTATACCATTCATAGATCGGCTGGACGGCTATCCTTGACACGTCAAGTCAACAGTTGCTCACTTCGTTTTACATCCATGGGAACTCCACTCAGTGATTGTGATAACGATCGTGATCGTGATCTCCATCGTTCCATCGGTGTCTGGGACTGGGCGTAATGACAGTACTTGGCTGATTTCTTCACATCGTGAATACCCGTTGTCCACCACCTTTTCATCGTAACTGTGATCAGCCTTTTCCCACCCATCAACCGTCATATGTTGATGGGTGTTCCATCGTCACCAATCAACGGCCATGTGTGGTCCACTTCATTCTCAATATTTTCTGATCGCTTTACCACAGCCGCCCCTGAGACTAACTGCAGCCGCGCAACGACTGCAGTTGGACTCATTCACTTTTAAACTTCCTCTCTGGCGATCACCATGGCTGACTCGAGCCGATCTTCTCCTTCTTCTTCGTCATCTTCGGCTGCCCGCCCGATCGCTGCCTCGCCTTCCGTTTCCAGTTCGACTAATCCCGCGATCGCCCCGATCACGACTTCGGCGCCGATCACGACCAGCCTCATCCGTCCCACGACAACCATGACTCCGTATCGCCCGCCTTGGAATCCTCCCGCTCGACCTTCTTCAGATCGCCCCCTCCGTTACTTGGAACAGCTCGCCCGTCTAATAGATGGATCGGGTCCACTCACGTTGGGGTCCGTGGAAGCTTGCCGACTACGGTCGGAACTCCGAAGTGCAATTCCCGAGTTGGTTTCTCTATATGATACCAATCGGGCACTTAACGCTGAGTTATCCGACCGTCGGATCGTTGCTGATTCCTTGGCATATGATTCTGCTGATCTGGCTGCCCAGCTGTCGACTCTCCGGCTAGATTACGACCGACTTGACCAAGACTTGCAAGACATGACTGATCGCGTTCAGAGTTTGACGATGGAGCGTGATCAGCTATCAGCTGACCTCGCTGCTCTGCGCCTCTCCAGGCCTTCGGACACCGTCGCCTCTTTACAGTCGCTGATCGGTTCGCTGACTATTACCATCCGCCATCAAGGTACGTTTATCCCGTTCACTTCTTCTGTAATCCGTATATGACTCTTCATGTTTATTTCCAGACGAACGTATTGAGGCGATGAAAGACTCGATGGTCGAGATGGTGGACCATCTACAACGGCTCGATGATCACCGTCTCGACCGTGATCAGCTGCTTCGCGACAAGATCTGCACTGCCGAGGACGTAGAGCGTCGGGAAGTCGAGGTTCGCTACTCGGATGAGCAGGTCCAGCTCCTGGTCAAGCAACTCTCCGATTCTCGCATCGGCCGCGCCGACATACAGAAAAGGTTGTGCGAGAGTCGGAAGGCAGCTGAAGATTGCCGGCGCGAGCTTAATCTTGCTCGGGTTAAACTTGAAACCCTAGAGCTCGATGATCGCGCCTGGCTCCAGCATAACGCCGACTTGAGAAACCTCGCGGTGCAGACTATGGAGAGGTGGACCAAACCGAACACCGGTTCGGGGTCAGTTCGGACGGCCTTACAACGGCTTCCTGGGCTGATCAGCTCCTTCACTCCGTCTGGAACACCACCACAATCTTCCGAGTCTGCCCCGCCATCACCAGCGTCTTCCGTCGCTTCCTTGCCGGCCCATAGTGCTGATCAGCCCGTGATCAGCACTGCAGCGGCTTCTCCGTCTACTCAATCTCTTTTACCAGCGACTTCGTGATCAGGCCCCTCGGCCTTGAGTTCTGCGAAGCGCAAGCGGACCGGCTCGTCAAAGCAGAAGATGACTCCCGCCAAGCGCCCTCGTCTCGTGGTCGACTTGGACGATGAGTCGACTGATCTGGACGAAGGGACGTTGTCCGTTCTGGCCCGATCGCCCAGTACTGATCGCCGTGCTCCAGCGCCAACCCATTCAGGCGTAAATTCGTTGGCCCAGGCCGGTACTTTGCTTGAGTCAGATGACGAGGATAAGGATGATCTTGAGGAGGAACAACCGGCTCCGGCTGATCCCAACGTTCCTCCAGCGGCCAATAGGGCAGAGATCGCCCCGCCGCTCAACTTCACGGGCGTTTTCATCCCGGCGAAACAATCGTCGGTCGGAGAAGATGGTTACAGTTACAATCCGAACCAAAGGTTCATGGATCTGTATGTCGTCATGCAGGGCAAGCCGACTTCTGCTCACATGGCAACACGGAAACCTTGGAGTGCTGATCAGGTATGGGATCTGACGCCTCGGGTTCTTGATGTGAGGCACAAACTCGTCCCTCGCTTGTGGTCCCGCCCGCCAGGCTGGATCTTTCCGACAAGATCGCCGGCGCCCAAAGACAAGCAGTGGCAACCGGGGGTGCTGACCAGAGGCGCTATTGAGCTTCTGATCGATTCAGCACCTTGGGATGTCCTCATGACACCTATGCCTGGGCTGGCGTTTCCCAATCACCCTTGGTTTGTTGAGCTGCAGGGACGTTTGGCCCTGTATTACCAGGAACACATTCAAGCGATATGGGAGGCGACCCACCATTTCCCGATCACGGCGGCGATGCGCAAGGACGCGTGGATCGAGCATTACCATCATGCTCGCAAGCGTCGTCGCACCAAAGCCGGGGCTGCCTGGGCCGCGATCTGCGATCATATTGTCAACGGGATTCAGCGCGGCGAGTGTGATCTGGACGCTTTCCTGTTTCCTGGCGTGTTGCATTTTCCTGTTCGTCGGGCGGGATCGCGAGGATTCAAGGCTGACGGCGGGGAGTGGTATCCCGGTTATGGGCATCCAACTCCGGTCGCCACGTCGCGTGATTGTCTGATCTGGACCGATCAGCAGGAGCCTTGGCGGAACCAGTTCCAATTAAGCCCCCTGGATCATCCAGGGTTCGCGGTTTCTCGCCTGCGCACTAAGTATGGCCTGTGATCGTCGTGACAACCAACTTTCGTTTCATTTTTCCATAATCATTAATATATCACGACAGTTCTTGATAAATTCACGTTCCATATCCACACTTCCTGTTCAGGTTCCACTATTGTCTCCATCTCGTTTGCCGGTCGCTCACATGTATGCAAATATAGTTCTTGTGCGTTTTATGTATATATATCCGTTTACTCCAAACCACCCTGATCTCCACTTGCCCGATCATTACATTTGGCTGATCAGTCACAATGTGTCAACCCAGGCTATTGAGATTCCTGGTTGCCCTCTTCGTGGGTTTGCATCACTCCAAATCGATTTCGTCTCACCCGATCGCATTCAAATTCTCTTAATAGGGCTCCACAGTTCAGATCACGCTCATCTACCCACTCGGAATCGCCATAACCCTTCCATCGAACCAAGTAATCACGATGGGTTCGGCCAAATCGGGTCCTCTTGCCTGATCGGGTATCCAAAACCTTCTCCACTTCAAATTCGTTCGGGTCCAACGTTCTTTCCCAACTGTCTTCGGGTAAGAGAGCTTCGTCAAAGTCAAACCTTGGCTGATCATCGCATGACAGCCTGGTTTTAGGCCGATCAGGGTATTCTCGAACCAGTTTCAGCTTCGACAAGTGGACGATCGGGAAAATTCCATAATCGGTACCTGCAGTAATCAGCCGAGTGGCATGATCACCGATCAGTTCGGCTATACGGAACGGTCCATGCCACAGATGTGCTAACTTCTTGGCATATCCTTCTTTCACGCGATCCAAGTAAAGCCAAACCCTTGATCCCGGCTCGATATTATGCGAATCGGCCTGATCATTGTTCCGATCAGCTCTTTCTTGGATGGCCTTCCGCAATCGTTCGTTGACTTGTTCCCGCGCATGTTGGTAGTGACGTTGGAGTCCCATACGCCATCGACGAGCTTCGCGATCTCGACCTCGGGTGCATCCAACAGGGATCACCGACTCGATGGTAGATCGGGGTCCCAACCATACGCCAAGTAGAAAGGAGTATCTCCCCTGATCCGATCGAAAGAGGAATTCAACGCAAACACCAGTCTCTCTGCATATTCATCCCAATCTTGTTGAGCGGAGTCCGCGACATACATCTTGATAGCTCTAGTTAGCGTCTGTACCATCCGTTCGGCTTTACCATTCGCCTGCGGACGATATGCCATGGTCGCGCTCTGTTTCTGGCCAAGCATCTGATTAAATGATCGGAAGACTTCGGCCATGAAACCTGGTTCGCGATCATGCCTGATCACTTCACTGGCTCCAAACCGTCGAAAAACACATTCTTCGTAACTGCAAGCGACTTGTTGAGCCGTTCGTGTAGATCCCGCCTTCGCGATCACCAATCCCGTGAACAGATCAGTCCAGATCAGCAACTCGGTATTGCCTTTGAACGATTTTGGGAGGGACGGTATGTGATCCATCGCGATCACTTGGAAAGGGTAGGTTGCCTGGATATTTCCAGGTGATCTCCCCCGGATATTTGACATACCTTTTCCAGTTTCGCAATCCGTACATGTCCCAACAAACTTTTGTATACTTCGATATAATCTTCTCCAATGGAAATGTTTACGGATCCTGTGATACGTTCGTCCTACGCCCCGGTGGCCACCCTCCAAACTAACATGATAATGGTGTAAGATATCAGCTTGTAAACTCTCTGGGATCACGAGTCTTGTCGATCGGTCCAAATCCGCATCGGCCTGTTCAGCTTGAACATAGTAAAACAATAGGTCATTTTCGTCGATCTCGTAGTTGGACGCGATCTTGGTACAATCTTTTGCTTCACCCTGGCTCAGCTTCTCCAGATCACCCTTTAGAAACGCCTTCATATCAACGATCCATTTTTGCTCGCCTTGTGCCTTGAGAATTCTTTCGATCCGGATCTCCCGTACTATTTCTTCTGTCAGGCTTTCTCGAGAGAGTGATCTGTTGGGTGGTGATCTGGTTCGTGATCTCGTCATAATCAAGATCTGGGCTGCTTCCTTTTCATCTTCCACACGGATCAGCTCAGGCAGCCTATTGATCTCCACCAGTTCTTCCAGCAATACTTGATCAGTAACTATTGATCTGGTCTGATCACGCATGGCCATAGTGGCTAGGTGATCTGCGCTCCGATTCCAATCACGTTTCACATGTAAAAGATCATGCCTTGGCCATCCACGTAAAGCTTTCATAACGCGATCGTTCAGTAGCTTCAAACGCGGTGCTTTACAGTCGATCTCTCCAGTGATCTGCCGAATTACCAGGTTTGAATCTCCGCATATGATTACTCTTCCGATCTTTTGCTCTTGCAAGAGATCCAAACCTAGCAGCAGACCACGATATTCAGCCTCATTGACCGTGATACCTGGAGTATAATCTGAACCGGCCGATATAACAGTCCATTCAGGCAGTTTCCATAACAGCGCACTATACGCCCCTACGCCTTTCTTCACACTCGCTGATCCGTCGAAACTTACAACGATCAGATCTTCCTCCGAGCCGACGATCGGTGGGGGTATAGTGATCGATTCACGTGGTTGCTTCCGAGGAGCGACCTCGATCAGGGCTTCATCGACTTCTGATCGGGGCGTGATGCTGGCTGCCAGCGTTCCAAGAATTTCTTCTTCGCCCTTGGTGCACTTGATGATCTCCAAAGTCCACTGAGATAACAGCGCTGCCCATCGCCCCAGTCTTCCATCTAAACCACTCGCGGACAGTAACCACGCCAAACTAGATCGCCTGGATAATACCTTAATTGATCTAGTTACCAGCATAGAGTAGCAAACATCCAATACACGTAATAATGCTAGCACCTCCTTATCCACAATACCATAGTTAATTTCGTTCGGTTTTAATGTTCGGCTTGTGAACGTCACCGGGCAATAAACTCCATCGTGATCTTGGACCGGTGCGGCTGATATTGCCCATTTACTGGCATATAGGATCACCACGGGAATCTTCTCCGGATCGAAGTGTTTCAGTATCGGCGTCGAGATCATCTTCGCCTTTTACATACTGAAGGCTACCATAGCTCGCTTCATGTGGTCCTCTGACCCTGGCACAGTTCGATCAATCAGTGATCCAGTCTTGAGATCCGTTTCAGTAACTTCAACTTCGTGATCAGTCTCAATTGGTGATCCTCCTACCCGATCACGTTCTCGTAGCCCATGATAATCAACTTCCTTCAGTTCATATAGTATAGCGGCGTAAATCGAGAAGTCTTCGATAAATCTGCTATAATAATTCAGAGATCCGAGGAAGGATTGCATGGCCTTCAGTGATCGGGGAAAAGGTAAGTTGCTGAGAGCGGCCAGATCTTTCGGGTTTGCTTCCAATCCTTGGATCGACACGTTATGGCCGAGGTAAGCGACCTTGGGTTGACCCCAGAAACTCTTGACCACACTGATCGACAAATTCCAGCGCTCGCAGGTGTTCAGGAGTCGTTCGACCTTATCGCATAGCATATCCCAGGATGTTGCTGTGACCAAGATATCATCTATGTATGATCGCCTTCCCAACACTGATCGGCCCTGATCTTGGTCTGGCTCACCTTCCGTAAACACATCATGTAGATCGGTGGCTTCCCGATCAGCACTGATCTGGAAATACCCATAGAGAGCATTGTCGATCAGCCTCTGATAGATCTGTGGGGCATTCTTTAATCCAAACGGCATCCGATTCCATTCAAAAAGTCCGAAAGGTGTAACGAAAGCCGAGATCTCTCGAGCGCGATCAGTCATCGAAACCACCCAGAAACCACTAGCCATATCCAGCGAACAAAACCATAAAACTTTATCCAGATCTTCTAATAAATCATTGATCAGGGGCATCGGATAGACCATCAACTTCGTGAGGCGATTCACCATTCTATAGTCGATACACAATCGAATATCAACCCCATTCTTCTTAATCACAATCACAATCGGTGATGCCCACTGCGATGTTGATGGTCGGATGATCTTTGTACTCAACAAACCCTTGATCAAATCGGATAACTTTTCCCGGTATTGAGGTGCAACTTTACGACAACGCTGAGCGATCGGCCTCGCATTTCCCACGTCTATATCACAAACAGCTCCGAATGCGGCTGGGGGTAGGGCGTTACCTTTCCCCATTAGTAAGTGGCGCCTTTTCCAGATGATCTTCTTTAGCTGATCGATCTGCTCGGGAGTGTTCACTTCGGGATCACCGACCTGTAGATCTTCCATGGTGACTTCTGGCATATTGGGCGATACCTCCGGTAAAACGGCCATCTGCTTCTCGATACCTTCGATGTACTGATCGCCACCTTCATGTATACACACTTGTTCGTCTACCTGATCTGCCTTTTTCTGATCGGTGTCATCTTGAGTCGCTCCTTGTAAGTCACTCGACTGATGGTCTACTTCGGGTTCACCTTCCTCCGTAATGACTTCGGCAGATTCATCCTCCTTTTCCTTCTCATGATCGTTCTTGAACTCCTCACTGTCATTTCCGCTATCTGGGTCCGTTGTTTTCGGTGAGCCGGGCCTAATAATACTCAATATCTGTGGACCTTCTTTGACCCGGCTTTCCCCTGTCGCTTCGATCGGTGGCCTCCTGATCAGCAGCTTGGTCGGCGTAGAATATTCCGGCTTCTCGACCATAGGTGAGGTATCTTCATCCGCTAAGTCTTCGTCACTGATCAGGTCCGTGGTGGCTTGATAAGCCAGATTCTGCCATTCAATGTATCTTCGTGATCCCACTGAGACATATCCGATCTGTCGAGGTACTTTCCCTTCAGGTAACCACATCCCTAAGATCATGTCTTCGTGGACGATCAGCGGCTGATCGGATATATTCGTGACCCTGATGTAGCTTGATCTGCCGATACCTTTAACGAACGTTGGTACCCATCGTTCACCACGGGTTAACCACAATTTCTGTTGCCGATCACTCGGCCGAATCATCACATCGACTGATCGGGACACCCCGATGTTCTCGTACTGACCCATTTTTAGCATCCGTACATGAGTACCATATAAAAGTCGTCGGCCGGATAACTGAATCTGCACCTCATCTGGCAGAATCAGGGTCCCATGAGAAAGGTCAAGTCGTATACCGGCTGGTACCATAAAATCCATTCCCAGTATCGCGTCTTGACCGGCTAACCGGCGAACCCAAGCGTTAAAAAAGTAGACCAGGAATCCTGCCAGGCTGATCTTAACACGTGATCGTCCTTCCGTCATATATGAACTCTCGCCGATCCCAACACATTCTTGCCTCTGGGTACCGTCTATACGACATCCCACCTTACGAGCAAAGGCGGAGTCGATGATCGAGACTTCCCCCCCAGAGTCAAATAGAATAGTGGCTTTTTCATTGTTGATCTTTCCATTAGCTTTTGCCTGTTTAAACCACTTGTCGGGAGAGTGATACTTCCAGTATCCTCGGGATTCACCGGGCAGTAGATCCAACTCCATGATCACGTCCGATCGGGAATATTCATCCATTCTGAGACTGTAGATCGGACATCGATCGATGCAATTTGAATTAGAACATGTATTGTCGGTTATCTTCTTTTCCTCAAACTTATCTCCGCTACCGACATATGCATAAATGCAGAACGTAGATCGCTCGGCTCGAACCAGATTCCAACCTGGCGAGCGATCTAGTTTAACATCTTCTCGACATCTGGTGGAAGCATACCAGCATGTTTAGTCGGCACATACCACTTGCGCATCAGATTAAAAAATCTTCAATAGGGCAGGCGCCGGCGTCATGAAGCTTCCCACAGGTCTTGCACACGAAAAAACAATGATCAGAAGGGCGAACTTTACGATCACATTTTCCACACGTAATTCTTTTCCAACAATCACGATCTCCATGTTTGGTCGACCCACAATGCACACATTTCTTACGAGATCGGTCCTGATCAGGTTGAATACCACCAGGTTTCCGTCCATCCATGCCGTTAGTCGATGATCTCGGGCGATACACTGGCTCCGTCGCAAAGATATGACGATACTGTTCCTCGTCCGAGCCCATACTTGATTGACCACTTTCCTCTTTCGAACCGGAACTGTCCGATTCCTTCGTGATCATCCGAATTGCTCTGGCTGGTCGTGCTGCCGGTATCTTGCCCTGATCAGGGTGTGGCTTTGACCGGTACCGGTTCGATCCTACCTCGACCTTGGGCTGTCGACTCTTGGCCCGCTGCAGCGTCCTCAGAGTCAGTTCCAGTTGCTCTGAGTCCTTTATACGGAGCAGGGTTAGCTGATCAGCCAGATCACGATTATCCAGAGTGCCAATGAAGTGTTCGACATGCTCGCGGGCTATATCCGGGTGTCGTGGGTCCTTGATCGGCATTTTCGCGCGTAGACCAGCAACATTCAACCGATGTAAGTACTCGATCGGCGTCTCGTCGGATCTTTTCTTCATGTGGTAGTACTGGCAAGCGACAGACACCCCCGAATTACAATACTGTTCTTCGAACTCTTCACACAAACGAGGCCACTTCAAACGCACTTCTCGACTCAGCTGTTTAAGCCAGTTCTTGGCCGGACATTTCATTAGATCAGCGAAGATCAGACATCTTTCACCTTCCGGTGTCTTGTCTCTCAGAAAAGCTGATTTAGTCCGACTTAACCAAGCTCTGGCCTGATCATCATCCATATCCTTGCCGGTAAAATCTTTCAATTCCGAGATCGCCGACATTCGCACTCGAGTGATCGTTCCCGAATCACTGTCAAATGCCTGCGCGGAGGCCATATTCGCCCTACGAGGCATCTCAATGTCCAGATCATCTGGATCGAAATGCTGACTGATCTCGCCCTCTGACTCCATGTCCACATCACTCCGTGGGGGTGATCTGTGAAATCGATCTTGGTGATCGGCCTGGCATATCGATCGAACAATTCCGGCTGATCGGACTGATTCCATATCCACGTCCACGGGTTTCTTGACCGGTTTCTCAGCGGATTGATTCATGTTTGATGCTGATCGCCATGGTTGTCCTTGCCCAGGTGTGTACTGAGGTAATCCATATTGTTCACTCGCAAATCGGTTCATCATTGTCGCGAACATGGTTCTCATTTGCTCTGGGACCTCCGGCATGTTGGTATGACCAGTGCTGGGAGTCGGATTGCTCTGTGGCACTTCCTGAGCATCTTCAAAACTATCGTCCGATCCGACTCGACCAGGTTCAGGCTTCCTTTTCCTGTTCTGCGACTCGATCTTGGGGTCGATCTGCTTAATCCCTTTCGGGCCCAACGTCATGCGTGTTATTCCAACCGAGGAGTCGGTGGAGGCCGCTCCAGATTGTGATGACGATTGATATATCGACTCAATATCCATAGGATATTCAACCAACTGAGATCGGTGCGAAGGATCCGCGATCGGCGACTGGACCACTGGGTTCGCCCCTAGTAACAAGGCAAGGTGATCATACAGAGTTGCCATAGCTTCTCTGATCGTCTCTTGATCTAGATCGAACAGCATATTCGCGTCGAAGGCACCAGTAGTGAAGCCAACTTCGTCGATCTGCGCCAAGAGGTTCCTGATCAGATCAAGTTGACTGCCTGTGATCACCGGCCGGGTCGCTCGACCTTCAAGCTTCCCGATGATCTTAGGTTTTATGATCTTCATCACTCGGTTGGTAGCCAGGAACTTGTGAAACTCTCGAAGATAGAACAGTCGTTCCACATCTTGGACAGTGGTCTTCTCGGCTGGTTTCGATCTTCTCTTCGTCCTCCTCGAAGATCTTCGGTTTAGGTTTCACATATTTTTTAGGTGGATCACAATGATCCGCCCCCATGTTTTTTCTGTCTTTTCCATTTTCTTCTTATGCATAGGATCAAGGTTAACACCTCGATCCTTTCCTGGGTTATAGTCAACTTTACTATAACCCAGATCAGCCCCGATCGGGGCCATGTGGGGAGTTATTTCATCTTTAATTTCGACCTGGCACTCCACCAAACCAGGTCGATCATCGCTTCCTTTAGAAATGGACAGCATCGGAGGCGATACGCCTTCCTCCAATACACCCGAAAAAGTTTACTCCACTTTGATTTTCACATCTTTTTCATCATCAAAGGAATCACGGTGATATCCTGAGTCACCAAGTGATCCGGGCACGCGCACCGTTGTGGTGGAGCCGATTTCCAAATCCATGACCGAAGTCTTGGATGGAATCCGGATACCCACTGGCCCGGACGACCAACTATCGGAGGGGGTACTCCGTCGG
This sequence comes from Sclerospora graminicola, assembly GCA_001887855.2. Taxonomy (NCBI): domain Eukaryota; phylum Oomycota; class Peronosporomycetes; order Peronosporales; family Peronosporaceae; genus Sclerospora; species Sclerospora graminicola. The sequence goes on along the minus strand of MIQA02002886.1, from coordinate 317 downwards.
TCCTGATCTGATCCTCCCGGTCATCTGGCCGGTCTTCATGCACGTCAGGATCTATGTTTATCTTCATCTCACCTTGTGTACCCGTTGATCGGGGGTGGTTACATTCACTTCGGTGGACTCGGTGACGAAAGCAATGATCTTGATCAGGTCAGAGGGGATGACCTTCTCGAGACGGGGGTGTCCTCGGGTGGAAATCTTCACCGGAGAACGGGTTGGGGTCGATACTTAATCAGTATCTAGGCACTGATCAGGAAAGTTCTTCTGATCAGGCCAGCCAATGAGAGAGAGATAATACGAAACCAAGAAAACGCGATCAA
>MIQA02002885.1:10390-92832 GCA_001887855.2 Sclerospora graminicola | reverse complement strand
AAGGGAAGAGACGGTGACCCTCAATCTGTCCCGGTCACCGCAGGACTGACCATGAATGCGGAGCGCAGTGTCAATGTCAGCCGGAGACAGCATCAGATCGGGAATACGGGATGAATCCGGCGGTCCTGCGACTTCCACCCCGCTGGCAGGCGAGTCATCATCCACCAGAGTAACTCGACATTTGTTATCCTTGCCGACTTGCAGAACTGAAAATATATCAAGATAAGGTTAGCATCTACGGATGAGGCTTCAAGCCGGTCGGAAGACCGGGTTCATGAAAATTGCCATAAATCGGGCAGATGACGTACCAAAGCGGGGCATGGATAAGAAGGATCAGAAAGACTTGGGTCAGGTGAGGTCGTGCCTCAACCGTTGTGCGGCTGTGACAAGACTCAGGGGCGGCTGTGGTAAAGTGACTTGTGAATTAATTAACGGGAAGGTATGAAATAACGTTCCCGAGGGCGCCTTCTGATTGGCGGAAAATGCGGACCAAGGGAGTAGATGCCGGATGGCAGTCGCCAAGCGTACCCACCAGCAGCAGGACGGTTCCAGGCATGAAATCGAGCCAGATGGGTGTGGTCGAGATGTTGGTAATTGGGCTAGCTGTAGATGGGCAGTCTGGGCCAGGTGAACCGGATGACCTCAGACAGTGGATGACCGAAGGGCAGATTGTTTGGAAGGTGTATGGGCGAAGGGTCCTGAAGAAGGTTGAGTTTTATAGAGGACGGATGAGGCGCCAGAGTTGGACGCGGAGCTGCTAAGGAGGGGTTAAAGCCAGCGGTCAAGTGAGCTTAGATGGATGGCTATCCGGGTCGAGCCGGTAATTTGATGTGCGGTACACGAAGGAGAATCCGCTGGGTTTGGTGTACCGGCTGGGTTTGGTGTACAGTACACAAAAGAGCATCTAACTGGACCACTTCAGGTAAGACACATAACTATCCAGCCGGGCTATTTGGGGTAGGTTACACAAAAGGGAGTATTGGACATAGGGATAAAAATCAGTATACGTTTCGCTTTCTTAGACACAAGTCGCTTTCATTGGTTCACAGCAGAGGGCTAACAAGGTCCCCTCTTGCTGCTATTGGTTTGCCCGGGGAAGGTTAAAGTAACCCACCGGAAGTCCCCTGACCGGGAGTCGCTGCGTCGTGTATACTCACCTCAAGTCGCCCGTGTTTTGAACACGGTTATATCTCATATTGGAAAGTGTGGTAACGTTTGGCCTACTGTGGAAGATTGTGGAGTTTCATTTGGATTCCCTATTACGTACACGTTTGGATTTACCCCTTTATTATCATTGGTTTAGCTGGCCGATCGACTATTCTCGGTCCAGCCCCCGCAGTATACAAACTTCAAGTATATTGCCAATCGAGCTCCCCGGTGAAGATTTCCGCCCAGGAGCTACCCCTAGTCCTAACCCTCGTCTCCTTATTCGACGGACTTTACACTTTTCGCCCTAGGGTCTATCAAGAGAGCGCAACCGCCAGTGCTGACGGGTACACAAGGTGAGCTTTTAACATGGATCATCCGAGTCGTCACGACCAAGGTGATGGAAGTGACCGATCCAGCCGGCCGGATGCCGGATCGGATCATGACTCGGATGGACGGAGTACCCCCTCCGACAGTCAGTCATCTGGGCCCCCCGTGGGTGTTCGCATCTCAGGAATAATTTCTGAGAGCGACTACACCACATGAGCACCATATAATGGTTGCCGGATAGCCAGCTGGATTTGCACCTGATCAGGCAAAGTTAGCATACCGTGCAATAAGTCCAGCCGTATGCAGGGGGGGCATCATGAAATTCATCCCCAAATTGCATCCTGCCCGGCTAACCTTCCTACCCAGGCAGTACAATAACAGTGACCCAGCCAGTGTAATCTTCACTTTCGTCATTCCTTGGGTCATGTATGAGCTTTCTCCAATTCCAATACATTCTTGCTTCTGTGTCTCATCCATTTCACACCCAACCTTACGATGGCGACGATGGAGACTTCTGCACCAAAGTCAAAACGCGTAGTAACCTTCTGGTTATTATCTTGCTGCTGGCTTTGACTTGATTGAACCAATTGTCTGGCGAGTGGTACTTCCAGTAGCCCCGTGATTCACCAGGCAATAAGTTCAGTTCCATAACCACTTCAGACCAAGAATATTAATCCACCCGTATACTGTCCACCAGGTAAGGGTGACCGGGGTCGGTTGACGTAATCGTCAAACTTACATGTATCGGATACGCTTTGCGTTGCTTCTCGATTATCCTCCTTACCGACATATGCATAGCTACTAACACTAGATAGACCGCTCGGCTCGTACCAGTTCCCAACCTGGCGCGCGGTCTAGCTTAACATCGTTTCCACTCCCGTTGGCAACATTCCAGCATGTTTGGGTCGGCACATACAACTTCTTCGTCTGGTCGTATACCTCTTCGATGGGGCAAAGCCCAGCATCGCGCACCTACCTCCCCACATGTCTGACAGGTGAACAGGCAGTGTTCAGTCGGATGTCCCTTCCTTTCGCACTTCTTGCAAGTCAGTCGTTTCTTGCAGCTTCTGCCATTGTGCTTGATGGACCCGCAGTGGGTGCACTTTTGTATGGGTAGTCTTCGTCTGCCCGGGCATGAAAATCTTTCTGCTGCTCTGGCCCGGACACTGCTCGAAACAGCTGACCGGATTCTGCCGAAAACAGGTAGCGATACTGCTCCCCTTCCGATTCACCCCCAGACGGTTGGTATTCATCTTCAGAGCTGGTGGTGTCAGAATCCATTGCGACCATACGAACAGCGTGGGTTATCCTCGTCGATAGTGGTTTGCTTCTGGACCACGTTAGAACGCGACCTATACCTTCCCGTTCCGACGGCTGCCTTGGGGCCTCGCTTCGCTCTTGGATACGTCTGTAGAGTATAGTTCCAGCTCATTCGCATTTTCAGACGCAGCAAGGCAAGCTGGTCGCTCAGTCCCGGTCGTCTAGCGTACTTATGAAGTGTTAAACATGTTCTTGGGCAGCTTCCGACCGGCTAGCATCCTCCTTGACCGGTTAAATGGACCTCATTTCCGCAACGTTCAGCCGTTGGAGATATTCCAGGAGTCTCATCCACTCTCTTCTTGGTGTGAAAATATGGACGAGCCATTAACACCCCAGACCCACAGTACTGTTCGCCAAATGCTTCTACCAGTTGCTTCCAGTCGTCTCGAACTTCTCGGCTATCCTGCTGGATCCAGGTTTTTGCTGGTTCCTTCATGAGGTCTACGAAAATCAGGCCCATCTCATAGTCTGGCGTCCGGTCTCTCAGAAATTCTGACTTCGTCTTGCTTAACCACCCTTGGCCTGGCTGTCGTCCCTGTCTCGATCAGTGAGGTCCTTCAGCTCGGACGTTGCTGATATCCTGACCCTAGTTATTGCCCCTGAGTCCAGGTCGAAAGCTTGGGCAGATGCCATAATGGCCCGGCGATCCATTCCTAAATCCAGGTCATCGGGATCATAGTGGTACTTAGCCGACCTGATCGACTCCATATCGATGTCACTAAGTGACGGTCTTCTATTACGGGGTCGTCCGGGTCGGCGACCTGCACGGCGGCCGGGCGGGTCAGCATGGGACACACTCGCTTTTGGCTGTAGTGGTCGCCAACATCTCCTGAGGCTCCGGGCGACCTACTAAATGGACCAGGCGATCGTGTAGTGCACTGGACGCCTCCTTCATCTTGTCCACTTCCCGGACGAATAAATGGATCGGATCGAACACACTGATATTAATACCGGGTTGTTTGAGCTGGTCGAACAGTCCTCTAATAAAAGTCAAGTGACCACCGGAGGTGGACGGGGGAGAGACCGGGCCTTTTAATTCACCTAAAATTTTAGAGTGGGTAATCTTCAGGACCCCATCCGTCCGCGATAACTGACCCAACTCTCGAAGGTAGTACGCCCGCTCTAAGTTGGCTTCCGTGACTTAATGGGGTTGAGCATCCATCTTTTCTTATTCTTCCCCCGAAATCCCCTTATTACCCAGAGTCTCCTTCCCGTTTATACCCATGGGCATTATCAACCGATCCATCGTCTTGGTAGTAATGTCAAACATATTCAAACGACGGTTAAGCTCGGCAAAATTTAAGCGGCGCTTGGGCTGTGGTACGACATCTTTGTTCGTTACAGGCAGCTCAGACAGCACCACGAGGTTTTGTGGTGGCGGTTCCAGGATGAATCAACTGCCGGATGTGGAACATACTTGGCCAGGGCCATCCCTGATTGGCCCATATAGGCGGCCGGGACGACCACCCTAAGTCAGCTATTAAGTCGGGATGTTGACACCGAATGGAGAACTAAAAACTCTGCGGTGCCAGATCGGCACATGGATGCGAAAGGAGTAAAGGGCGAGTCCAGAGTCAGGAAGTTATGCGGACCAACAAGGAGGGCGGCAGCAAAGATGGATCAGGTTAGTCATGTTGGGCCAGGTTTCAAAGTGTAGGAAAATTTACGTCCATTTTCTTAAAATCCTGCTGACAACCGGTTAGTGTCGTCGGTGGGTGTATACGTGATGTAGTATACTGGTGTGTCAGTATCAGTATTGATGATTTTTTTAAGTTGAAAAGTCACCTTGAGCTATTTAGTGAAAAATGAAAGTGTATTATGTCATATTAAAAAGGAAATTTTCGCCTGAAATTTCCTAACATGAATTTCGTGCAAAGTACGCAAGTGTAATTTATTAACCCCCTTCATCAAAAAATTCCAACACTCCTTCCAAAAGTACCGCGGCCACACCTTACGAAAAAAATTATGTCCATTGTCGTATAATTTCGGAAAATCCGTTAGCGTTAAAAACCGTTCACTTCAAACCAATCTTATCACGTAACACTTTCATCCTGGGTGCATCCAATGTCTTGGTCAACAAGTCAGCCACCATGTCGACATGCTCCCGCTGAACTTTACCTTTCTTTGCGTAATCGTTAGGAACTTCAGCTTAACATCAATGTGTTTCGCCTTTGTAGCACTCGCTTTGTTCTGCAACTGCTTTACGGCCGCCTGAATTTCATTTTACAACACAATCGGCGATTTGGTATTCTATCCAATTTTCCTCGAAAAGATCCACGCCTCCCTTCTACCGACTGCTGCAGCCACAAACTCTGCCTCGGCTGTCAACGATGCCACGGAAGTTTGTTTGTTACAGTTCAACCCAATTATTATTTTATTTGCGTAAATTACCACCGCGCTCACGCTTTTTCGATCTTCTATATCTGCCGCAAGATCAGCATCCGTGTAACTGGTTATACGCACAGGCGTTTTTATCATTGTTTCACCAACAGTTTCAACACGTTCGCACCTTACAGATATCTGGCAATTCCTTTCTCCATCTTGAAATTCAAGCGTGTTGGCGCATCGGTGCGCTTTGTCACTCGGTGAGCTGCAAAAAAAAATCCGGTCCCGTACATCTGGATATCCAAAGCAAACTGCCCACAATTGATTGGAAATCTTTAATTGTATGCCCACCTGTCGTAGAAGCAAGTTAGCAATTCATCCAAAGTCTTAGATATCTCCACCTCGGCAATCGAAGTTCTTACGCTATTCGCTTCAGTCACTCCGTGTTTTCCAACATTTCTGTAATCGTACATTCCTGGTCGATCATATAGCCCACGCTTGGATCTCCTTCGATCTTCACTCCCAGAAAATTTTCAACGTTTCCTAGGTCTTTCAGTTTCAAAACTTGCATCTGCACGAAAAAAACGTCAACCAAGCTTTCTGTTGTACATGTCACCAAAAAACTGTCAACGTAAACTCAAATTAACACCGTTCTCTCTTGATATTTTTTTCACGCACAATAATACATGTGTCCGTGAGACACTGTTTGACCCATGTTTTTTGCACAGTTCATACCACAGCCGTCCAGCCTGTTCGTCCCGTAAAAACTTTGCATAAGCTACAATATTAGCTCGTTTTCTGACTCCACTCCTAGTACTTCCGTAGTTTTCAGCCTGCGGGATTAGCAATAGCACCCCGACTGAAGATACTCTAAGAGCATCTCTAGTCAGTATTATATTCATGAAGAAACGGTAATTTTTCGCAAAAAGCGCACTTCAATGGATAAGCACCAACTTGGTAAGTCAGAGGTAGTGGGTTCGATCCTCACACATAACATATTTAGGAAAGGGCCCTTTCCTAAATTTATTTTGTCCTTAACCCTTCGTCTCGTCGTTTCCCCCCATATCAAAGCTTGTTTTGCATGTTTTGCTAGAGATTTCGTCGTGGGTCGTGCCAAACTATGCACGGTGAATCAAAATCCACCACATCCGATACACTGGTCAGCTGTTTCGTAAGCATTTTGATGAGTGACATCCATCCGGTCTCGCCCACGTCGGAGTGCGGTTGACTATATACGTGGCATATTCAGCCGTTTCCGACAAAAAAACAGTGGTACCCCGGAACCAAAAATCATACATCGAACCATGTTAAAGATGGTCCGGTTCTTGCGCTCGGCTTTACCATTTGAGGCCGGATTTACCAACCTCGGTAATTTGACGCAGAACGCCTGTGCTCTCGCAAAACATGTCGATGTTTCGAAAATCTTCATCTCCATCTGTCCTGAGCACGTGAATCCGACAATTAAAGTCGTTTTCAAACCAGGCCGAAAATATTCAAACATTTTTGCTGCTATATCCTTCGTACGAGCAGCAAAAACCCTGACATAATTCGTGAAATGATCCACGAACACAACTAAATATCGATTTCCACGTCTGTCGCGCGGGATAATGGGACCCTTAAGGTCGCAGCATATTACCCCGCCAACACGATCTACCGGAGCGTTTTTGCCCGTGTCCACTTTGGCCTGTCTAGCCCTTGTGCCTTTTCCTTCAGAGCACGTTAAACAGTTGGGTCTTGAGAAGTCAGTGATTTTGATTCCATCTAGGATCCTTGGCCAACCTTTCAACGGGATCGTAGGCCAAGTACCCAAATAGAGCCAACAACAACAAACACAGATCCACGGACATTTACTTCGAACAACACTTGGTTTCTAAAAGTCGCTTCCATTGTATTCCCGCCAACTTTAAAAATGCACCCTTTCTTTCGTAAGCATCCAACTGAAATTAGGTTATTATTTAATTAATAAATTTCGGGGCGATGTATACTTCAGTATGCTCGATACTTGTGACAGGATGTGGAGCATTTTTGAACGTTACCTTCCCGGGTTTTGCGGCCTTCAATAGTGCCTCCATCGGGTAGAGTAAGCCTTTCTCCACCCCTGCACTCCACCTCTTCCGTCAGCAGATTCTCGTTGCTCACGAGGTGCCTGCTCGCACCACTGTCAACTATCCAAACATTTTTAGCGGAAAATTGTAATTTTCAGAATTTTCATTTGAATTTGCCCTTAGTCCGGGCCAGCTCCAGTTGGAGCCTCCAGGTAGTAACTTCTTCTTTAATGTCGATCTCATACCCCCCCCCCCGAGACGACCATCGCATCCTTCCATCTTCAGCAGCATTATGGGCGATATGCCTTCCCCCAAAGCACCTGCCTCAATATCCTCAACAAATTTAACCGGTCTTGATTTTCGTCCACTAGAGACTCGCGGTGATATCCAGGGTCGCCAATTGATCCGGAAACGCGCACCATTGTGGTGTAGTCGCTCTCGGAAATTATTTCCGAGGTTCGAACACCCACGGGGCGCCCAGATGGCTGACTGTCGGAGGGGGTACTTCGTCCATCCAGATCTTGGTCCAGGCCAGCATCGAGATGGATGGACCGGTGACTTCCATCACCTTGGCTGTGACGACTCGAACGATCCATCTCTTTAAATCTCACCTTGTGTAGGCGGTTGCGCTTTCCTGGTGGACTCTTGGACGAAAAGTTAAAATGCCCAGTTAGGGCAGCGGGACGAAAGGTAGGGGTAGGGTTGTTCGTGGTCGGAAATCTTCACCGGGGAGCGGACTGGCGTTATACTTGGTTTCAGTATACCCCAAATGCTGGACCGATATTACTCAATCGGCCAGCCCAACCAAAGACAATAGCGGGGTTACTCCAATCTTATGTGTAAATGTAAACTCCAAAAAATAACACAATCTTCAACAATAAACCAAAACTTTGCCTTCCCTTCCAATACAATAATATTGTGTCCCAAACACGGGCGACTTGAATGAGTATACTATTTCTAAATGACTACCGGTCAGGGGACTTCCGGTGGGTCTCATGTGAACTTCCCCGGGCAAACCATGACAACCAGAAGGGATCTTCTTAACCCTCTGCTGTGAACCAATAGTGACTTGTGTCATAGAAAGAGAAACATATACAGATTTTATTTCTAAATCTAATATAAACCTATGGTGTACCTCACCCAAAATATAGTGGTCGTTGTCCGTGTACCTTACACCAAATAGGGTGGCTCGCTGATTATCTTCAACATCTTCCTCCATCCACCCGATTGGCTAATAAGGCCTTATAGCATTGCTATCATACCTGGTGCCTCACACACGTTCCTTGGCTGCCTACACTTACCATCAACCACCTCCGTAGAATGATCGGTCCCGCAGGCCGGTCCTGGGCAGCACTGCGTGATGGAATTTGGACTTTTTTTCGATGGTGAAGAAAAGGATGAAAGTCCAGGTTCAAAATTACAGTGGCGTACTTTACACGAAATTCATGTTAGGAAATTTCAGGCTAAATTTCCTGTTTAATATTACATAATACACTTTTCATTTTTCACTGAAGAACTCAAGGTGACTTTTCAGCTTAAGCACCCCTCGGTATACTGGTACTGACACACCAGTATACTACATCGCATACACGCCCACCGACGACACTAACCGGTTGTCAGCTAGTGGACGTATATTTTCCTACAGGTTATGAGCACAAGGTTCACGGGGCTCAAGTCTGGAAAGTAATTGGTTTTTCTCGTCGTGGTGTAATTTCGGACTGAACGCCAAGATTTGTGAAAGTCCCCTATTGAAAGGGTTAAATCTCTGGAGTGTGTCGAAGTAAGTTTTCGGACTCACGTGTGATTTTCTTGTTTGATTTTTCGCGTGTTGATATTACCTACTTGACTTATTTCACGTGGTATTACGTTGGTTTTACGAGTGGAGGAAACTAAAGTGGATATTGTGGATGCAAATGTGGACGTTCTGGCTGAACAGATGAAGAACTTGCAAGGGCATGTGGAGGTGATGGAGGAGGAACGATCGCAAGCGTCTACCTCAAGCACATCACCTGGATCCGAAAAGGGAATCACCCTATCACCTAGTTCACTGAAAGAAAGTGTATTTCGTGACGCCCTGAAAAATTATTGGCCGTTTGGAAACCGCATGACTTTGAATGATTTAAGCGGTGAAGACGCTTTTGAACGCGGTGGTGAGTTGTGTGCTGATACACGGCACCAAGTTATGCCGCAAGTTGGCCAAGGAATGGCGGAAGGAATGGTACCGCCGCAAAACCATTTCATGCATCGCTATGGAACACCTGGAGGAGTGAAAGACCTAGCTTGACAAAAAGCAAAATTTCAAGCGCAGAAATCTATCCCGGTCTGGGCTCTGAATTCAAGCAATGGGCTTATCTCTTTATAGAAGCCATTGAGATCGCGAAATTGTCGTCCGGTTTTGCGTGGATATAGCGGCTGAAAATAAACAAGCTTGGAGAACATCTAGAGGGGGTTGCACTGAATTATTTTCAGGCGAATATTGGAGTTTGGTGGCATATAAAAACCACTTAGCAGCTGTATTTTGTACTGGATCAGATGCTGGGTGCATTTAAGGTCAATACCACGCATCATCAAGCAGTCCTGATGTTTGCTGTGGAAAGGACTCGAAAGGCACACTCCTGTACCATAAAGTATGTACAGCCTACCGTAAAGAATGAAGTCATACTTTGCAGAGCTTTAGTCAAGGCATGGGTCTGCTTCAGCTAATATCTATGATTTTGAAGACGCTCTTGCTAAATTAGAAAGAGATAAGAAAAAATGATGCAGGTCAAGAAAATTTAGCTGATGCATATTTGTTTTATACGTGGCAATAAAATTGTACCAATATAGATTTAGGCAGCCTCTAGAGCTGCGACTAGCCTGTGTATTACTAATTGCGTGCTGGTCAGAATCTGATTCGGCGTTACAGAATTATTATTTCTTGGCAGCCTATCATCTACTCCACCCGTATTCGGAACACTCTTTTTTCTATTTCAATTGAGATATTCGCCCGGACGCAATTGTTTAAGCTATGGGTCTTGGTCGTCTGAGTTAAAAAGTTTTATTTTCAGAGCAAGACCATCCTGCAACCTATTATCAACAAACTACATAGCGAGCATAAAATCGTCCAATCATTATGTTTCTTCTTGATTAATAATAATAAAGGTAGTCTATTAGTCTTAACTATTAGCTACTATAAACTTATGAACTCTGGCTTTTAGCTTCGGCTCAGGGTGACCATTCGTAGAGTCAGGTGGGGTTGCTGGATGTCTAAACACTGTACTGGATGGTGGCGCTGGATGGATGTTGTAGAAGCACTGATGACATAGAAAAAACCGAATACCATCTTCCCGGTAGCTTGTGGTTCTGCTCTCATATTCCGCGACAGCAAATAACTGATTTTTACAATGAGACCATATTGAATCCACGTGATCCCATTGTGAGTGTGTCCGACCTTCGAAAATGGTCCTGTTCCGCAGTTGCCACATCCACACATGGGCAATACTACAGATCCCCCACCAAACTCGTTGGAATAGGCCTTGGTACGAATGAATGTTCATTCCGCACATGTTCATCGTTGCCTTGTCTAAAAACGCAGTGTCCACAGGCGCTGTCCGCTTCACGATGGCATCCTGATACTTGTGTAACTCGTCCGCCAGAATTGTCGTGCCGGTTCGTTGTTGGATTAGACGTTTCTAAAAGTGTTTCTTCTTGATTAAAACCAGATGCAGTTGAACAACATCCAAGCTCAATCTTTAACATACTTTAGAGGATTGTAGTTCATTACAAAAGAGGGTCAAACAATTTACAGGTAAAATCGAAGAATTAAAGCATATCGACTTCATAATAGCAGATTTAAAGGAAAGAGCAGAAGCTTTAGCGTATTAATGTTTCTTAACTGATTTCTTGATAGCCCTCGCAGCTCTTAGCTTTTGCATTTTTGGTGACTACACCCCTTAAGTCTATCATTTGAGCGCCTGGTAACCGCCAAGCAATTAGCTTGATGCAGATCAACGAAGAGAAGATATTGTCAGCTTTTGAGGTAAAATCGTTGGACTCCCTGTTGCTACAAACCGGCTAAAAATGACGGTCCAGTTGTGCGCACGTCACCTTCATTCTATTACGGAGCGTTGTACCTATTTTATGGTACAGGGGATGTGCACGTATCAAAAAGGGGGTGTGCACTTAGAGGCTCTCCGTTCCGTTACTCATGCCCATCAATATTCAAAACTGAGATGGCATCTACAGCTCGACAGGTGACGTTGCTATCTCTGCTTGCGCTACAAGTTGGTATACAACCCCTTTTGATGGGATGGTACGCGAGTAAGACGCATGACGTGCGTCTGCGTGTGGGTGTCGTGGAGTTTCTGAAACTTTTGCTGGCGCTCGTGCCACTTAGTGTGACAAGAGGAGAAGCTGGCCTTATGAACCAACTAAAAAATTGGAGACCGCGAGCTGCTATGGCGACGACGGTTATACCTGCTCTTATCTACGTGCTACAAAATTTGTTAAACCATGCGGCGGTGGTGACGCTAGATGGCGTAACATTTAATGTGCTGAATCAAACCAAGATCATCTGGACAGCGCTACTTGTGTACCTGTTGCTAGGTACGCGGCAGTCTCCAATGCAGATGGTGGCTCTTGTTCTTTTGTGTGTAGCTGCAATGCTTATGGCAACGTCGTCTGCAGAAGGACCACAACGAGACACTGTTGCCGTGGTCTCCACAGGCGTGTATCAAGCTCTTCTGGCCGCACTATTGTCGGCGTTGGCTGGAAGTATCATCCAGAAAGCCTTGCAACGCGAAAAGCGGAATCAGTATATGGTTACAGTAGAGCTCAGTGTGCTCGGCGAGATAACGCTGGTGGCGCTTTTCATCGTGCAGAACGGGCTGATGCGTCCGGATGTCAACAAAGACTCGCATGAAAGCGTGTGGGAAGGATGGAGTGTGATGACGTTGGTTACTCTCTTGTGTCAAGCGGCAGGTGGAGTTTTGGTGGGTTTTGTAATTCGAGACTGTGGAAATGTGGAAAAGAGCTTTGCAGTTGTGGGAGGAATGGGACTCACAGCTTTGTTGGAGACTAATTTTAATGGGAAACCATTTAAGCGAAATGCAATGGTGGCTCTAATTTTTGTAGCTATTAGCACGACGTTGTATACACTCAATCGACCTTCGTTAACGACACCTGACGATAAACTTGTAAGTCTGAATGAAAGTGGAGTCAAACAGAAGGTTGAAACATCGAACACGGGAAGTTTATCGAAGAAGACAAGAGCTGGCTCGCTCGAGCTTGATCCCTTCATAACACCACCAAATATCGTCAAGACTAGTGTTAATACGAGTGTCTTTGCTCGACAAAAGACGCGACGACCAGTACAAACCCTTGCTGAGATACCTAATACACATCGGTTGCTGGAAGTGATTGTGTAAGTGAGTGACTACATTAAATACAGTACATCACTTTTGTGCTCACTAAACGGTAGCTTTATACATTTTGTTAGCTGAGCTGAACAGCCTCTTGTATCCGATTTATGAGCATCGGACCAGTCAACTCGTTAGCATTCCATAGTGCACCTAGATGACCATCTGGACGAACGAGTGCAGCAGCATTGCTGTCCATAAAGCTCTTCCATATCTCGTTGCTTTTGTCATCGACAAGTTGCCATAGAAATACAGCGCTGAATGTAGAGGAATTCTGAGCCACTGTCACGACAGTGTCAGCCTGCGCATTACGAACGTCGGCACTGGAACGCAATATAAGAAGAGACACGTGCTTCGCTATTACTGGTAGCGCGTAAGGTGAGCACAAATGAATAACTTGCTTGGCATCATATTGGTTCACAACAAGAGCAAACTGCACGTTCCCACTGTCTTCAACAGATTTGTTGCTCTGAACTGCAATTCGTGTCATATCATGAGTAGACACCTTCGTACTATCGTTCATGCACCAAAAGTGAGGGAACCTGTCACCAACGCGAAAACTGGGAGAGTAGATGGTATCGTGGCCATTGCGGATTTCAGAACAAAATTTCATTGACTGGTCCAATGCTGAATCTTCCATGAGCTTCTTAGAGCGCGTCGCCCAAAACGGGGCATCGTAAGAATAACCAATATCAAAATGGTAAAACATCATGCCTAGAGATTTACGACGAGACACGATGTCTTGCACGCTGGCGCACATATGTTTACCCAATGCGCTTCCTGGTCCACCCGTATCTTTGGCTTCGTCCAGCAGTCCTAGCGGCATCTTTCCGACACGCATTATTCGCTGCGCAACTTCTCGCTTGGCGCGCAGCGGTAATACTTGCAATGGCGCAGAGTTTATGATTCTCATCAAGGTCTGAGCGTTATCGTGGGATACATTTAGTGCTTGTGGAATCTTCATCGTTCGAGCCACGTTTCTCAAACTCAGCTGCGTGTTTGTTTTAGCAATAAGCTGGCGCTCGCGGCCGTAAGAGCGTAAAAGCGCTTCAGTGTTCACAGCGCTATCTTTTGAGCTCATCTGGATTGCAAGTGCCAGCTTCCAAGCTAGATTGTGCGCGTCCTGTAGACCTGTGTTCATTCCGAATCCCCCTGCTGGCGGAAATTGGTGGGCTGCATCACCCACGAGGAAGACGCGCTGCTTGCCGGCATCGAAATGTTTTGCCACTTGTGCTGCCATTCGCCATTGACCAACTGACAGAATATTAATGTCATCTTCGTTGCCCTTGAGGCTTTTAGGCAGAATATGGCGAACCATTTTCTTGCATAGAGTAGGCGTGAAGTCCAAGTGGATTGACTCTTGAGGTGGAAAGAAGGGAATCTGAAAGACCCATTCACCTTGATCGAAGTCGTGGGCGATCAAAACACCAACAACTTCTTTATTGAACTAGGAAAAATGCATTCCAAGCGCTGTTAGATAGCGACACGTATCGTTTCAAACAATTTCGTCCTTCTTACCACAAAGTACAGCATTGCTGGATTCTCGCGCGCAGCTTTTGACAGCGCTTCACTCTTGAAGTGCACGTTGGCGATGCTTTGTAGATTAGGCGTTCCAGCCATCTCGATGCAACAGAGCTGCCGCACTAGACTGTGTGCGCCATCTGCTCCCACCACGTAATCGTATGATGTTTGCTCGAGCGTGTCGGTTTTTCTGCGTGCAAACACACAGACACAATTAGCTTTGCAATATCAGGAAAGCATTCAATGCGTAGCCCTACAAATGACGTAGTGTGACGTCTACTTGCTGCGGGGTCGACGAAGCTAAGGGAAGTTCAATACCCTCCAATGAAACTTCACGGTCAATGAGGACATCGTTTTTCAGCAAAAAATCATTAAGCAGCGTTTCAAACCGATTCTGCGGAAAGTGCAAAAACTGTGTCGGTGACAATGCTGCTAGTGATTTCCGTAATATATCTCCTTTGGCATTTGCATGCGCGATGGTATCCCGTGGAATGCCTATGGAAAGCATAACCGCATTCAAAATTCAATTTCCATTCCTTCAAGTTCTGTGCCCTTGCTTACCAGGACCAAACTGGTCGATACGTGCGATTTCCCGGGCTTTGCCCATTCCTGTGCAGTAAACGTAATCACGCCACTATCCAAGGCCGTATTCAATACACTCAACATTAGCTAGAATACGACGGCACACAACTACGTTGTTTGATCTTACCAAGGCACTGGGTGCTGCGTGACGAAGCAGAAGGTCGTGAAACTCTGGCATCGTTGCATAAAGCACCTCCATTGAGCGAAGGTTGATGAAATGCGCTTGTGGATGTGACGTGGGGCTACGGTGGCGCTCTACTACACGTGTGGGGATGTTGAATAATTTATCTAGCAGAAAAGAAGTGACTAGACCGACAGGGCCACCGCCCACCACGAGCACACGAGGCCGAGCCGTTTTCGACGCCAACACCATGTTGCACAGAGTTGATGTGTTCATTTAAGTACGAAGATACAAATGATGGTCACTTCAACAACAATGGCTCAGTTTCGCGCACTGCCACTGCCTGAGGATGAAGCTTCGCAGCAACGTCTGTTGCACGTAATGAGAAGCTATGAAAGCCATTTTGGACATCCCCCCACTGGTATTGCACGTTCTCCTGGCCGTGTGAATCTCATTGGGGAGCACGTAGACTATGAAGGTTACGCGGTGCTGCCCATGGCCATCGAACAGAGCGTCTTTGTGGCTTTCAACACTGTAAATTGTAGCAGTACTTCAGGAGGGAAGATGCTACAAGTTACAAATACCAAGTCACAGTACAACGATGTTACCTTAGTTATAGATGGAAAAACGCAAGATATGATGAAAAAAATTGACACGAAAGGAACTGATTGGGCCAAGTACGTACTGTGTGGAGTGCTAGGGGTGCAAGACACTTATCCTGAACTGTTCTTGAACAAAGAGATGAAATTGCAGTTACTCGTGGATGGAAACATTCCTGTTGGCTGCGGCTTGTCCAGCTCCAGTGCGTTAGTCGTAGCGTCCGCTTTGGCAACAATCGGTGCGCTGCAGCGATCAAGCCAAGAGCTGCCGAGCCGAATTGAGTTAGCGGAACTATGTCGACAGGCAGAACATTATGTGGGTACAATGGGAGGCGGTATGGACCAAGCCGTGGCGTGCCTTGCACAGCGTGGTGTCGCCTTACATCTCAATTTTTCTAATGTACCATTACGAAGTAATCCAGTCAGTATTCCAATTGCCGGAGCACGTTTTGTGGTTGCAAACTCCTTGGTTATTGCAGAGAAAGCAGTTGATGCGGCTACACGCTTTAACAAGCGTGTCGTTGAATGTGCTCTCGCTGCAAAATTGATTGCAAAAAAGGCGGGTATTGACAATTGGAAATATGTAAGTTGCCTTTCATTTCATGCCTTAAAACTTACAAGTACTTCTGTAACTCAGCAGTAATTATTTTGTAAACAGATGACGCGTCTTGTAGATGTCCAAACGGCGCTAAGCATGGACCTTGATGAGCTGAAAAAGCGGGCAAGAGTTTGCTGCCCTCTGACAGAATACACAATTTGCGAGTTAGAGACAGAGTTTGGCGAAAAAATTCGAGATCTTTTCATCGATTCTTCACTGGAAACAGCCACAAAGGTCCGTATGTACAGCTACAATATGCAACTTGTTTTAGATGATAGATGATATACACTCGGTATAGGCAGTGCTTGTTTCCGCTTCGTCGTTCAAGCTGCAGCAAAGAGCGTTGCACGTCTGGGGTGAGGCCGAACGTGTTGAAAAATTCCGAACACTCTGCGCTTCCGTTTCTATTGAAGAAGATTCACTTTCAGACAACGATATTTTACAATCACCGTACCTTCAAAACCAACTAAAGAGTCTTGGGAAGCTAATGAGTGCAAGTCACTACAGCTGCCGAGATTTGTACGAGTGCAGTTGTCCAGAGCTCGATGCCTTGGTTGACGCTGCCATTACGGCTGGTGCATTGGGAGCGCGTCTTACAGGTGCTGGGTGGGGAGGGTGTATCGTGGCACTTCTACAGAAAGCTGACGTAAGCACGTTCATGAAAAAGCTCCAACCCATCTACTACGACAAGCTCGGAATATTATCAGCTGAAGCATCGGATATCATGTTTGAAGCTATCCCTGCGCCCGGAGCAGACATTTTTAGGGTCGAGTAATCGATCCTTGAAAGAGTTTTACTCCGTCAGTAATGAACGAAGTTTTTCCAGATACACATCTTTCATCTGAAGCTCTACGTCGATAAGCGCAAGCTATTGGGGGGAAATTGAACGGCATTAGTTGTGCTGGATAAGCTTAGCTAAATAGTTGATAATAAACATACCTCGGCTTTCCGCTGCGCCTTTTCAGCCGAAGTCATTGAAGACTGCCGAACTGTAAAGTCCTCCTTCATGTCAAAAAAGGCTTTCCGACGTGCAGCAATCTCGCATTCGTACTGCTCAACCTCTTTTCGCATCTTCAAATAAATGACAAACGTCAAGATGGCGGTCATTTTCGCTTGAATATACACTTACCTCAATGTTAGCAGCAAAACGCTCAATATCTAAAATGACTTTGAAATACGTGTCACTTCTCTACATCAGAGGCCCATTGTTAGCTCTGGAAAATAACAAACGAACAATCAGGCCAAGACTACTCACGTGTATATTCTCAAAAGCTTTCTTGACGACGGGGCGAATCTGAATCCAGCAAGGGGAGATCAATGCAGATTCTTGGCATGGAATCACTCCAATCTCGACTGCATTCTGCAATCCATGTACCATAACGACTTGTTAAGGCTGAATATACCGCAATCACTCCCTCTCTGACTAACCTTCGGTCGCAAGAACAGCAAATGCTGATCTATCAAATCCAAGAAATGGTGCTCGCCATCTTCGCGGTAGTTAAACGGCAGTAGAGCTTCCACTGGGCTCACACAATTCAAAGGTGCTTGGCCTTTTTGGTTTAAAAGCTGTTGCGGAAAATTGACTAGAGAACTAGCACTTGTAACCGGGACAACACCTGTTAGTGTTTCAAAGCACTTCCATGTCTCCAATGCATTTAAAATTTTCGGCGTGACCATACTGTTGTAATTTGAAAATGATGAAAGTTCGGCGACATTAACCTTGGACATTTTATTTGGAAGGTGCAGGCTGCCATCCAAGTGCATTGCTTTTAGTAGTTCAATTTCTGTTTCTTGCAAGAAGTTGTCGCACACTTCACGAATTACCGCTAGTCGCTCTTCAGGAAGTGTCACTGTATTCAATTTCTTTTCATTCAGACGCCGACAAATCTCGTCAATATCGCTCCACCAGTTTCCGGTAGTCATTAAAATTACTCCAGTCTCGGTATTATCGTCTTGTGTCGTTATTGCAATTGATCTGTCTTTTTCGAGTATGTGTGCGTTTTTCTCCTGGCTGATCAATGTGAGGTCATGCAGTTTCTGATTAAAGATACAAAAAATTTAGCTCTGGTGTCATATGAGCGCAGATTTAACATTACATACCGCAATTTTGTTTAGCTTATCTTCTCCAGAGCTTGAATCCACTAGACCATTTGCGGCTCGCAGGAGGATACAAACAAAATCTTTTGCGGCGCCGAACCCGATTTGATGTCGCGCCTGTAGCCACTGTGCCTTGGAGGGTGTTAATGTTGTGGTAGTTAAGATAATTACATACGCTAAGCCCTCATCTGAAACTTGATTAACCCAGCGAAGCATTTTTTCAATTTCTAGGTCGCTGAGCGAATCGAAGTCCCATAACAAGAATACTGGAGGAGCTGTCAATTGGTTGGTTTGTAAATTTGCCGAATCATCTGCTTCGCTTGCTTCTTTCCTTTCATCGCATCGCTGTTCACTGCGTTTTAAATCACGTAGCGCTTCTAGCAGCGCATTCATCGTGACATCCTCGGGTCCTACTTTTGCCCCGACGCGAAGGAAATCCCCCGATGAGACTTTGTCATAAATTGCTGTCTTCAATGCCGAGTATCGAGTTGCAATGTTTTGGATCAGAAGTTGAAGTCCTGAACTTGGTGTAGTTAGGCTTTTAAGAGTATTAAGCGTTCCGTCTCCGTAAGAGCCTAGCACCTGTGCACCTTGTAAAAGTCTGCATGGAACATCGGAATAAGTTTTGGTTAAACTCATAATGACGCATACAAAGCAAGCAAAACATACGCGCTCGTAACAACCTCGGGATCGTCACCAGCTGAAGTTGAAAGTAAATACGGAAATCTCGGCGGCGTATTTCCTAGCCAAGTGGATACACCAGCTGGTTTTGATTCAGATTCCTCGCTGGTTTTCTGGTTTTGGAAAGCACTACGCCATTTTAGCAGCTGCTGCTTTGCATACAGATCCTTTTTGCTGTTATCATATTGTTCAGCCAGTTCGCCGATTGCAAGCGCAGCCAGAGGCGTCAGCGTTCCCCAAGTCAAGGCAGACTTGCGCAGCATGCTTGAGCACGTTCTGTCAAATTTTATTGTACTGTCTAGGCGATTAAATAGGATATATGATACCGAAGGTTTTAGAACCAATGGACTGGACAGCACTTCTTGCATTTATATTTCCATCCTCAGTTTAATATTTCCCAGCATCTACATAAATAAGTAGCGTGTGATGTCATTCATGCTGGCTAGGTTTGACCTAATCAGAGTGAATTCCTCGTTTCTGACGAATCCGCTGAACAAGCGGCCTCAATGAGACCAACTAGACATAAAGACTGACGCTACTAAATGCTTTCAAACGACATCAGAATTTCGCATTATATACTTCAGTATTAGTCGGATAAGGGAACGTATTAATAATTGAACTACTTGATCCAAAAAATTTGCTTGTGCTCTTGGACCTGGGTGAGACCTCTCGAAAACAGTTTTCATCAACACTGCTCGCTCACCTTCGTAAGATATGGAAGTGTTGCTGACACAATCGTAAACCACTTTACTTGTGGCTCATAAATATTCACGGCGTGACCTGCATGCAGCGAATCGAATTCTGATTTAGTACTGAAGGTGGAGTATTTGACCACTGGCACCAAGCACAAATTCTGCTTCGTCCCCGATTGGTATAGGGCCGTCACTTGGTCTGACATCATGATGCCTGCTACTGGTGTCGTTGGGCTGGCGAAATATAGACATTACGGAAGGCTTTCCATCGGACCGATTTCTAATGAAAGTTGAGGAACCATCAGATTGGCTAGCTTCCATTTCGAAGTCGTATTCATCCAGAGACGATAGACGACGTCCAACCAAACCATCGCCGAGCCGGCTTTCGGTTGGTAGGCCAACGATTGGAAAACCAGATGATTCAAAGTTTGCTGGACTCAATTCCACCGCAGCACTACCACGAGTGCTTAGCATACCAATACTTTCTGGTCCAACATATGCAGACGTAAGCTTATAGAACTGCTCGTTATCCAGATGATCATGGTACTCTTCGCTCATTGCACTACTATTGCTACTGCGAACAGAGAATCGACCACGGAAAAAATTGGTGATGCGCTGGCCTAGAGAAGAGCTGGGACGATGTTCCAGATCCGACATCCCGTCACCAGTTCGCAGTGACGAAAAGAAGCTGTTCGTGAAATCCGAGCCTGATACGGACGCCATTGTGGAGAAATCATTGGAATCCTTTGACATGTTGTCTAGAATTGTATTGAGAATCTCTGCAGCTTGTGGGGCCGAAGGGCGATGGCTTGGGTTTTGTGCCCAGCATTCTTCGATAAGCTGAGCAAAGCGCTGGGGACAACGTTGGCCAGGGTTAAGAGGTGGCCGCTGTTCTACAAGGACCTTCTCGCGAACCTCGAAATCAAATTTCGTGTCGCTGAAGGGAACAGCGCCATCCGACGCAATTTCCCATAACACCATACCGAACGAATACATGTCTGTTGCACGACTATATCGACAATTGTGTGGGTCCTGCAAGATCTCTGGAGCGTTCCAACGCCATGTACCGGCAAATGATGTAAGTTCATCCGAAATACTGGGATTCTGCTCTGCTAAGTTAATGGTCCGTTCGCTGTATCGCACGCGATTGACAAAGTTTGACACTTTCGAGATACCAAAATCTGCGAGCTTGGCCTGCCACGTCTCCGTTACCAAAATGTTGGACGCCTTAAGATCGCGATGGATATATGTAGGGTTCCGTGCATGCAAATATGTCAGACCCTTTGAGATGTGGAGGGCCAGTGCCACCTTGCGCCGCCAGCCAAGAGGAAAATTATGCTTAAGGACGTCCTTGAGACTACCGCGTGAACAATACTCGGTCAAAATTCCTAACTTACCTTCGTAATATCCAGCGCGCATGAACAATGTGATGTTTGGATGGCGGAGACGAGAGCACAGCTTTGCCTCTTCAATAAAAGCTTCTTCTGCATTTTGTATGATCGTCCGATAAAGTTCCGCGTCGGCCACCCCTGCGCCTCCGTTGGGAAGCTTAATAACTTTCATTGCCACCTCAATCCCTAGCCACTGCGCCTTAAACACGCTGCCAGCTGCTCCTTCTGCAATGAACAACACGTTCGATAGCCCATTCAGTTCCTCGAGTGTAACCATCTCGTTACCCATGTACGTGTTCTTCAAAGAATCTTTTCCAGTACTGCTAGCAGCACTACTTCCAAACATGGTCCGATAGGACGTAGCAAACACATTAGCAACTGCGCTGTTACCACTTCCAGTCAACAATCCTGTTCCCACGCGATCTCGCTGTCGCTCTCCGTGTCGAGAGCTATCAGTGCTTGACTGCAACAAAGTCCCATTATTGCGTAGTTCATCTTCATCTTGAGGAAGTTTTGCTTCTCCCAAATGCCGAAAGCCGAACGCAATGGCGTTAAGTAACGGGACACTGAACAGCAGGCAATCTGCCACCTCATACGTAGCATAGCTCACGACATTATTGCCAAGCGCATAACACATCATCATAGGAAGCTGCAGTGCTACCACCACTAGGAAATAGTGCATGAGCTTTTCGTGAGCTATCCATAGGGCTTGTTGCGCTTCCATTTCCCATGTTTTAGGCGATGGCAAAGTCAAGCTGTCGCCAAGTGACTGTCCTGTCGTTAACGTGGCGTCGTTCGAGACGAGCTCTCCAAGCGCCAGTCTCCTTCCCTGTGAAAACATTATCATATTGGTCGCGACCACACAAGCTGCTGACAAAGCGTAAACCGAGATAAACAAATAGCGTTGGCAATTCGCCAGATCGTCCGTGGTGTCGCTGTTCGTGACTAGCGCTTGGAGTCGCGCTGTCGATAGAATACCACAGCCCAGGCCAAGCGTCCAAATTGTTAGCCAGCTTGTTCGCACGGGGAAAGTCTTTGCAGGCGGACTCGTGGCTTGATGGCCGTGTGTCCTCCGATGGGTTCTTAAAACAAATACCGCCAGTACAATACCCCAGAGAAACGAAGCTAAAAAGCTTACGTTGTACAGCGAGTCAACGCTAGCTCCAATAACCGTTCGCACCTTGACGCCTGAGCCCATGACCATGTCCATCGACTGACTCACGGCTCCGGTTACGGAAAACAGCCAGTCCGTCATGACGACCGCAAAGTAAAGGGCGTGACCCGTTGCATAAGCTGGAGGAAGAGGTGGTTTCCTACCGCGAGTACGTCTTCTGCCTCGAGCACTATAGTCTTGGTTCGGAATCTTCCGATAGAGCACTACCGCCACTACAGTCGACATGACCGCAGCTAAAGAGATGATGCCGAGACGTACTGTCTCGAGCATATCCTCGACCATCGTCATTCTTGGCCCCTATTTTTAGTTGTTTAGTTGTTCACTTTGAGATTGTAAAACGCGCCGTTGTCGGCCCGAAGGAAGTGCGCGCGACAAACGCTCAGTGCAAGAAGAAACTTGGTAGAAGAAACTTTACCAGCTGGTCCCATGTTCCGCCTCTACTCGACTCTTGTCTTGACGTATCGCTTTGTGTGTGGACCACACCATACACGTATATCGTACATCATATACAAAACATCTTTCATGCGATCTCCTTCCATTGAAGCGCTGTGCTCAGGCAAACACAGCATCAACGACGTGGTGCAGCAGCTTTGCGAGGAAAACCATTTGGTTGCCGATGCCGTATCGTCTCATACAAACGCTCAAGTAGTTTCGCTTGTACTGAAAACGCTACTGGACCATCAATCATCGATCGAGTACATTGCGCCTCTGCGGGAGCAACAGCTCAAGGAAGATGCCACTGTTGCTTACACCCGTCACCAAAATCGTTGTGCTGCCGTCTCGCGCGTGGTAGAGGCTGCTATTAATCAGAAACTGCTGTGTGACGATAGTCCACTCATAAACCTTTTCAACTGGGACGCATTCCAGCAGCGGCTTACCAATTTGCGTGCTGCGTTTCCTGAGCCAGAGTTCAATCACGCGTTAGCCATAAAAGCAAATCCCACGCGTGGTCTATTACGTGGCGCACAATCTCAAGGTTTTGGCGCCGAGTGCGCCTCTTTTGCTGAAGCTAAACACGCGCTGTCGCTCGGATTTGAACCGCGCAAAGTCGTTTACGATTCACCTTGCAAGACATTAGGCGAGATACGCGAGGTCTTGATGGCGGGCGTGTACATTAACTTAGACAATGAAGAGGAAATTAACAAAGTGAAAGCGATTTTTGAGGAGTTGTCGTCAGATGAGATGACGAAGAAACATGCAGAGCAGATTGGATTGCGGATTAATCCGGTCGTAGGTGGTGGAAGTATCGACGACACCAATACAGCTACTGTAACGAGCAAGTTTGGGCTGCCACTAACAGAGGAGACAAAGCCTAAACTTCTGGCGATCTTCAAGCAGAACCCGTGGCTACAGGGCGTTCATGTACACGTCGGCTCGCAGGGTTGCCCTCTTGATCTGTTAGCGTCGGGAGCAAAAGTCGCTGTTGCGTTTGCCTTGGAAGTAAATGCACATGTAGGTAATAGACAGGTGCGCGTACTGGACATCGGTGGTGGTTTGCCGACAGTGTACGATGGAGGACAGCAGGAAGCTTATGACTTTAAGGATTACGCAAACGCAGTGCGCCAACAAGTGCCCGAGCTGTTTACAAGTGGGTTTTCATCCATCATCACGGAATTTGGACGCAGTGTTTTTGTGAAGCCTGGATTGACGGTGTCCAAGGTGGAGGCTGTCAAGGACTGGGCTGGTCAGCATATTGCCCTGGTGCATGTCGGCGCAGACCAGTTCCCACGTACAGCGTATTTGCCAGACCTATGGTCGCATTGTATATCTATCCTAGATAGCCGCGGTCATCCCAAGTCGAATGGCAGCGATACATTCTTGCGTCAAGACGTCGCCGGTCCACTTTGCTTCTCGGGTGACTTCCTTGCCAAGCAGTTGCTACTGCCACCCATTCAAGTTGGAGATTATGCGGTGATTCACGACACTGGAGGCTACACAATGTCCATGCACTCCAAATATAATAGCCGACAAGTGTCGTCGTACTATGCTCCTACTCAGCCACTGATAGTGGCGTCAAGTTTTCGATATTGAAAAAACGAGAGACAGCAGAAGAAACATTGGCTTGTTGGGGCGTCGACTGCGATGTCGAGTTATAAGCATAGAATTTGTTCAAGACGAGTTGACAAGCGCAAGGAACGGCATTTTCTATTTTTCGAGTCATAGTTGTGTTCTTATCCTCGATACCAGTGGTGCACACTCACATCAGCTCGTCAAGCTTGAGTTAAATGGATTTGCGTTGTGTCATTATACCTTGAAACTGCTAGCTGCATGATTCAGTAGCCGCTTTCAAGCATTCTGCGAATGTAGATCACCTGGCCGAACGCTATACCCACGAGGACGACATTGGTAATTAGCGACATCCACTTCACGCGCGAGTTGGTGCTTTCCGCAACTGGGAACAAAAGAAAGAAAGAAAGACAAAACCGGTCAAACCCAGCGTTGCTTGGCAAAATAACAGTAGGATTGAGCAGTAGTTGCCGACGTACCGTCACGGCTCAGCCGCTCTCGATGCTTAATAAACGAAATATCTCCACGAAGAGTGAACACGGACTCTTTAAAGTACGCCACTTCATGCATGAGCTCCAATCCGGGGTCTGTTTTTATATTTCATGAACAAACGCTTAGCTCTAATGTACCTCGGGTGGTTTTTTGACGCAATGAGCGAGATCGCACCTTCAACGATTATCTGCGGATAGAAATCTTGCGAAACATGGTGGATGCCAAAAACGATCGCATCATTATCTTTATTTGAGTGGATAGAGAATCCAATGAATTCCGCTTTACTGTCCAGCTTGTCTTCAAAAATCTCAGTGATATCAAATGCAACGTGGCTACCGAGTTCCGTCACAGCATTGTCAATCACGTGGTCGAGGTAGCCTCCAGTTGCGTAGCTTGCCAGTGTCTCCCACGATACGGGGTATGTTACGGGTTTGGGTAACAGTGCTAGGGAAATGTCCACAACCTCTCCATCCGTGATGCTATCGACCGTAAGTAGTAGTTTTACACGGGTGTTGCCACGAAGTACATTACGCGAAACGCCGACCAGGCTGAACTCCATAACACCCATTTTGGTTGCCTGACCTTTAACCGTCGTTATACCCATCTCTGCGTACAGAAGCTCCGTGGGCGCGTCTTTCATCGCTGTCGCTGCGACATTGGGCACTAGCGTTAAGCTCCGGGCGCCAGCCGAGATGAAGTCAAAAGAATAGAACAGCGTAAGTGTCGACGACGCGCCTTTAAGCTTGCGGAAGCACAGGTGATACAGTCCGCTTTCGCGCACTTTGGCTGTAGCAAAATTATTTTGCTCGGCTTTCCATGACAGCACCTCCCGTTGCGACGGGGTTTTCACCTGCAGTCAACCGAGTAATGAGCCAAATTAAACAGCATAAAAAACTATCGAGCAAAGTATATAATACCACTAAGTCGACCAGATCGTAGCTCTTGGGATCGAGAATTCCGAACCGAAAAAGCATCTTGTTGTTGAATGCGCGGGCGTTTACCTCCTCCATGAAACATTCCTACACAGTGGGAAAGTTGACTAATTCTACTGACAAGACAATGCGTTAGGTGAACAAACCTCCGCCCGAGACGTTAGCGTAAACTGGAAGCGCGAAGCTTGCGCAAGTGGCGGCAGGCAAACGCATGGCAGCAGCGTTACCGCAAGACGTAGAAAGCTACGCATGCGGGCTTGGGGTTAAAGGGTGTACGGTATACTGGATGGTATACAGTACGTGTACCGTCAGTATACACGACGGTAAAGAGTACACCAAAATTTAAAAAGAAATATCGAACAACAAACCTCGGGCTAACATGTGTTTCAATAAAACGTATTTTTAGGCACACTAACGGGAAGATTTAGGTTAGGGTGTCGAAAAAAAACATATTTTTAGGATCAACAATGAGTAAAACTGTGGCATTTATTCTGGGCGCTGTGGTTGCGATCGTAGCCTCGTAAACAAAGCATACGTGTCAATTCCATTTCTGGTTCACTTTTCATTTGAGTCCCTATAATTAGGACTACAACGGACAACCTCTCCCTTCGCAGGAGACACTGTAACGACATAAAACTTGCGTTTCAATACACACACTGCAATGGTCAAATTCTTCACTCCTGTTGTGCTGTCGCTAGCTGCCTCTGCTGCTGCTGTGGCCGTTTACGGATCTCATTCACGCTTTCGCTCCCAGTTGATAAAGCAGTATCTGTCGTTCCCATCTAATACCGATACAATGAATCTCCGTACGCCTCAACAATCCAACATCGATGAAATCAACCGCTTAGACGGATACGACGTCGTCATCGTTTGTACTTCCACCCCGCATCAAGCGCAATATTGGCAGGATCGACTCATGGCTACGCGTGGCTCCATCTCGCCTATAAGCGCTAAAGTCATCGCTGTCCATGAAGACTGGGAAGGCGGTGCTGGCAACGGTCTCGGCACGCTCTACGCCTATACCAAGGCAGTGAAGGTCGGTAGAGAGCTCTATGGAATCGATATCCCATCTCTACTCGCCGCTGGTAGCATTAGCGTTGCGCTGTACCACACAGCAGGGAAGGGAACGCGTCTCGCACCGTTGCCTGGCAGTGAAAACAACAACAAATCCGGTGTAAAGCTTCCAGCCATGCTACAGGTAAAGGATAAGTATGTGCCCATGACGATACTCGAGGCGGTGGTGAAGCAGACAGGAGTGTACGCGTCAAGTCGTCGAGGACGTCTGTCAGTATTTTGGGGTGATCAGGTCTTCATCCCGTCGGCTAAAGTCAAGTACCAGGCAAAGCATCACATCGACATTCTTGCCGCGCTAGCTCCAATGCCTACGGAAAAAGAATGGAAGGAAAAAGGTCTCGAGAAGTATGGTCTGATTGTGGTGAACCAGCAGGATAATGCTGCACAGGTTGACAAGGTTACTCACGAGACTGCTATCCGACTGTTGTCTTCGTTTGGTGAAATGAAGTCGGTGGGTACCAGTCTCGGATCCTTCAGTGTGGACGCCGACATACTTCGTGCGTTGCTGACAGAATTTTCCAAGGAACTGGCTGCCAAATCTGGCAAATTTGATAGTGACCCGCACTTCTGGATGCCGCTGACGCTTGAGCTCGAAGCATACACGGAGGTGATGGCGCAGAAGGGTGTTAACGAGACGACATCGGTTGCGCACTATAAGCGAATGCAAGCGATGATGGTTAACTTTGAGAAGAGTCGGACAAAGAAGCTTGGGTTATTTGGCTGCGTAGACGTCGGAAGCGATGTATATTGGTGGGATTACGGTCAGTTGTCGTTGTACTTGAAGAACAACCGTTTGGTGACCAAGCCTGGCGTCGAGGCAGACTGTCTGCGCTCGTTCTTGGGCATCAGTAACAATATTGAGCACAGCAGCGTTGGTGATGATGCAATTATCAATGAGGCGACGGTTTTGAATAGCGAGGTCGAACATGGCGATATCAGGCGCAGTGTGCTTAGCGGTGTGTTTGCGAAGGAGGTGAAAGCAGACGGCTCAATCCTGATCAATGTAACTGCTCGCTCCATCTCGGCTCCCAACTGCGTCGTGTATAATGTCACCTCGGACGAAGCAGATGGTCTCTGCCTTGAGGACGGCAGCGTCGTCGTTGGTGTATTACTCCCGGATGGGAACAAAGTTGTCATGCGCTCGAGTATGAACGTATGCGGCGGTCAGGCATGGAAGACAGTGCTGCACGATAACCAACACTCCTTCGAGAAGATTTATGAACTGAATGCAGACGCAAATGTGTCGAAACTGGAGAAATTGATTCAGGACGAACATAGGAAAATGCGCGCGGTGGTAATGTCATAGGTGGCATGCCAAGAACTCCACAGGAGTAGCTTTACTATCGAATATACCGGTATTTTTATTAAGGGAATATTTCAAAAGGTGACTCAAACCCATCAAAAGGTGACGCATATGGTTTAAAATGGTTTTAAATTTACATGTTTTAAACATTAAATAAACTAACGTTAACGTAAAACTTATTGAAAATGACGACGTCCCAGACATCACATAAAATGTGATGGCCATTATACGGCTTTCCTGATGCGCCTTTAGCATGTCAAGTCTCTACCCATGAGCTGCGGTACATGAGAGTACTGTATTTAAGATACTTGATCGATTAGATTGTAACCCAATTGGCACAGTAACCGTAACTTAGTCCATAAATCCCGTGTAAAAATGTTTAAACAACATGTAAGAAATTTTAAAAACAAACCATTTGAGTCATTTTTTAGCTTTTAAAAAGAGAACTAAAGCTTCGGAATATGGAGCAAATTGAAAGTGTTGACGATGAGGCGTACATCGTCGAGATTGAGTACTGCACCGGCTGCCGGTGGATGTTACGTGCCGCGTGGATGGCGCAGGAGATTCTCACAACATTCCAGACGGACGAAAATAGTCGCCTCCGGTCCGTGACGCTCACGCCCAATCCGCGTCAAGGTGGCGTGTTCAACGTATACTTGCACAAAGTTAAGCACAACGTCAATCCTAGTGCCGATCCAGAACTTCTGTGGTCGCGAGAGATTGCAAGACGTTTTCCGGAATCTAAAGAACTCAAGCAGCTCGTACGTGACTCTGTGTGTCCGGAACGAGATCTTGGTCATTCGGACAAAAAGTAACACGACACAAAATGGCGTCGTTTGTTGTATTTCAAGTTACTGAAGCACGCACGGCAAAGAAATTGATTACACAGACCCAGGTTGTCCTTAACCGACGACAGCCTTCTCTTGCCAATGGATGCACGATTTTTTTAAAGATGGAAATGGTCCACGCATACTCATGAAAATCTCATCATGCTTCTGATGTGCCTTAGCACTTGTACCTGATTAGTTCAAGCTATGTGTTAGAAGCTATGTATGATTGGTACTGGCCATTCACTAAGCAAAGTAAAATTAGGCATGTACATGCTCCTTGAGATTACTTAGCCCGCTTTTCTACCACGGGAGACGCATTCTACAAATTGACATCTGACAAGGTAATATTGCTTCCTTTACACCTGTAAACAATACGAGACAACATCATGAGCAAACGTAAGCTTTTGTTGTCTCATGATTACAAGTACGTTCCATCAAAACGTTTTGGCAATCTACTTAGTACTTATCTCAATACAGGTCTTGACAGAGACTATCTACTTAGTCCTTATCACAATACAGCTCTTGAGTCCAACAATGCCTTGACATTATCTCGAACATGTACTAGCCACACAATTTGCTTGTCGAGATGAACAAGCATCTCCTCAATCTGCGAGATCGGCAAGGAAGCTCGTGCATACTCCACAATCTCGACCTTTTGACCACGGAATGCGCTGATTAAATTTGACAAAATGTTAATTTTACTACTTAGCGAAATTGTTATGGTGGCAAAACTCACCATACGCAGCCGATAAACTCTTTCCTCGACGCACAACCTTCCGGGATACTCGTGATCGGCTTTTGGGTTGCCGACAAAATGAAAGCTTCCAACAGCTAGTGAAATGGCAGCAGTGTAAGAGAAACCTTGGCCTAATTTGATGACATCAGTGTAACCTACCAATTCCCCTTGATGAATAGAAAAGTCGACAATAACATTGGAAGGAAGTGCCGGCTTGAAGCTCTACAGAGAATACGTAGTACGTCAGTTCACGTTCTCCTCAGATCCGATTTTGTGGCAAATTGGTCACATACGTGGTCAACGTGTGAGCAGTACGGAAACCGTCGACGACTGGGTAGCCGGAGAACATTCGTAGCGTTGCGCAGCTCCTGGCAAATGCGATTTAAGCTCTGGAAAGTGCAACGCACAGTTTCTTCGTATACTTCATCATCATCGTTACTGGATAGGTCACTCTCGAGATCATGACGTTTCGCGTGCAAAAAATCCTTCAGCGCAATCAGCCTCGCCACTTGGCTCTGCATGATGCCATGGAACTCAAGAATCTGGTTTAGCACGCAGTACTGTTGCAGTCTGCACGTTCATAACTAAAATCAGTGCAATACAAATCAATAGCTACTGCTGTTGCTCGTACATGCCAGTAACCGGTGCATTGCGTTGCACCTTCGTGAGCTTAAGTTCCACCTTAGCGAACACCACAAGATGGCCCTAACATCCAAAGACGTGCTGTTACAGCAGCCAGTATAATCTTAGCAGAGCGCTTCTTATCGTCGACGTACCTCGACACGAATGTCGGCCTTAATGGAGGGGGATGCCACACCACGATCCG
Source organism: Sclerospora graminicola (assembly GCA_001887855.2). Lineage (NCBI taxonomy): Eukaryota > Oomycota > Peronosporomycetes > Peronosporales > Peronosporaceae > Sclerospora > Sclerospora graminicola. The sequence continues at coordinate 62,614 of MIQA02002885.1, read as the reverse complement.
AGCGAATGCGACCCCAGACAAAGTCAATGCGTTCAATTTCATGCGCTGCATAGATGATAGACGAGTTTACGTTCTTAAGCAAGTAGTACCGCGCTTCCCGTTTCTAATCGTATCAGGCAAATTAATAAAGGTCAATAAAGTACTCTAATATATGTTATATTATGTTACTCCACCCATGAATGAAGCTCTTCATCGATTTCTTGGTCGCGGAGATCCAGCTGCGCTGCAGATTTGTGTGCGAGAGTGCTAGGCATATGGTTCTTGTTAAAGTTGGAATGATACTCTTGTGTCTCTTTTCACGGACAGGTACACGCTCGCTAACCGCCTTAAAGCGGTATTCCTGATAGGAATTTGCACCCTAATTTTCGAGAGACAATAATCGACACGTAACTTTACATGTATTGTCGCAATTCATTTTTGACAAATTCTGGTTTTGTCGGTACTGTCAGCATATTGAAGTTGGATTGTCGTGACAGAAGTTCGGAATACTGGTCATTCGGTTAACGGACACTTCTGACTTTATCTGTGGTAGTCTTGACTCAGGACTATCAGTCAAGTTCCTTAACTAACATTTTAAAACTCTCTCTACTCCTTCGCCGTGATTATTCATCATCATTCGAATATTCGCAACATGCTCGATTTTGATGGGCCTGTTTCAACAGTTGAAACAAATAATTCAAAAGTACTGCAGACGACGATAATTTAACTGCTACATGTAGAAGCGCTACATGGCTGCTACCAGCATCACCACTTGTTAAGAAGTACTAGGTAAGGGCTGTGTCATCAACGCTGGCGAATTTGCTTTAGCGCAACGGTGTCATCAGTTAGTTTGAATACAATATCGAGCAACACCTCAGCAGATGTCATAATTTGCTCTTGTCGATAAGCAACGACCATGAACAACTTTGCCTGTAACACGACCACCAAATCTCTGGACACAACGGCCAAAAAAAATTTGCGCTGAGAACATCCTCACATCGAGCTTTTCAATCGTAGTTATAATCGCGCATGAGTGACTATTGCTTGCGATTACCCGTATGAAATTCAAGCTAGCAAATTCAGATACTAGCGCATGAGTTCGTAGCAAAACTACCGAGGAAAGTCTTCACGCAAAAAAGAGAAAAGGAGATCACGAAGTGAATTTCAACCTAATTATAATGCATACATTCCCTGAGTTGGCAAAGATTTAGACAAAATTTATAATCGATTGGCGCAAGATCCTATCCTATGAAGTTTTCATTTTCTCTGGCGATGTGAACACCAAAATCAGCAGTTCTCGTAATGCCTTCTTCCAATATTTATCCAGAGCGAACCAAGCCACACAAAAGTAGAGCATACGCGCTTCCACAACCCTTTCTTCGTTCGCCTTGAGATGATTCGCAACATGTGCTACAATACCAATGATTGCACTGGTTCCAATAATCTGAAAAATAAATCCAACAGAACCCAATGAAAAGTCTAGAACACGGCGCGTCCGACCATAATGGGCCAAATAGCGCAGCATTACTCCACTAGCAAAAAGATTGGCCGTGGAAATGGCAAGAAATCCGATTGGGTGAGGGTCAGTACTTGATTTCCATTCCATGACCAGCTTTGGGATCATGATAGCCTTCAGCCAACTGACACTCAAGCCCACGAGCATCTTAAGGAGAGGCATTGGGATGCGGAGGCCATCAATTACGACCTCAACGATGAAGTAGATGGGTACGACAAGTCTCACTGTATCTTCAAACTGCGGTGCAGCACCAAAAACAGGGCGGATGATGGTTGTTCCCAGGAGATTGGCAACAATAGCAGCGAAAAGAGCGCGGACGTGACGACGCGCTTCCTTGCGAAGTGATGGGGGACGACGTTTATCCTCCAACGGAGTCACAAAGTCGGAGAGCTGAGTACGCACAGCTAAACAGACGTAGAAAATGAAAGAGCGTTTGAGCAGCGACAAAAACTTTGGAGAATACACGTAGAAGTCGCTAGTCGTTAATTCAAACCAAACAGCATTGAATGCCACGAAGATGACGAAAAGATTCGGCAGAATCGTAGAACAGATCGACAACCATATTGAAGACAAGCTGGTAGTGGCAATGCATTTTTTGGAACCTGTCGCTTCAACTTTACGACGCCGAACCATTTGTAAATGGAGTTGGAAGTATGACACGTAGCAATACATGCAATCGGATTCGGGAGGTAATGATTCGGACGGGCATGCGATAGTATTAATATTTGAGTACTTGCTCGATAGTACTCCATCCGTCCTAAAGTTATTGTCGGATTGTTGATATAGAATAATATAACAATCCGACAATAACTTTGGGACAGAGGGAGTTCTACATACAGTGTAGCATTGTAATACCACTACTACTTTTTGGACTGTGGTAGTACAGTACTGCACCCAACCCGCGCGATCTGGGTTGCGGGTCAAGCTAAGCCAGACCCGCATCCGCACACAACCCGGTTAGGGGATAGTATTTTTTTAACTGTAAGTAGAAAAATTTATACATACCGGTAATGTTAATTCACTTTTATATACAGTATTGTATAATTTATTATAGGTAACTAATAGCTAATATAAATATTGACTAATTTTATTTAAATAGAATAAATATAAATATTTATTGATCATAAATAGCCCGGAGCAATATCCTGCATTTCGTGACCCCCTTATGCGCATGCTAGACTTCAAGTACGTTGTTGTTCAGATCCTTTAAAAACTGAACAATATTAACTTAACCGTGTATAGCCCCGATACACGGATAACTGCGACGGAAGTACGCGGCAGATGCAAGCTGATGAAACGATGTGGAAAAGACGCGGCGTGCACGGCTCATTTTCAGTCAAAGACGCTCAAGGATACCATCAGCAAGGCGGAATTTTAAGCACATGCGGGCGTCCACGATGCATGACGTACATGGTCGCATTACTGAGACTCAGATGCCACCGTTGAAATCGAGCTAAGCAGCGTCGCTTTCTGGATAGGACAGATGAACGATGAGTAGTTCCGGTTGAATTGAAGCGACGGACAAATTTCGTGACGATATTCTGCCTAAGGTGTCTGTCTATCAACGTCCCGCTTTTACTGAACTTCTCAACCTCCTAGCCGGATTATTTACTTTCAAGTTGGCTCCTTTCTTTCGAATGAATTGGTTGGTACGGAGTCACCAGCAGGCGTGTACGCTTAGCTGCATTGCTGATGCTCTCACCGCTGTGACAGATGCCGTGTTAGAATTGGTCTGTCTCGATCGAAGATAACGGGAAGAAAACCAGGAGAATACTATCTTAATAACAGAAATATACTTTGCAATACAGAATATCAAAATGACGTGTAGACAACCAGATCACGAATATTCGAATGACAAGGATTGATGAAAATCCTTCCTTAAATCGTCCTGAATTGCTGGTACATTTTCGTTGAATGTGTTGCCTACGTGCTTTTATTCTCAAACACTTAACACCAAGCGGTGTTTATCTCAATTCAAAATTATATAGGAAGATACTAACTTGGACGTTTGTAGACCAACGCTAATGACGGTGCTGGATCTCATCACTCGCTTGGACCACGACTACTTTTTAAAGCAACGGGGCTATTTTATCGAATATTGGATAAGTTTATTATTTATGGCTACACAATGCCGATGCATTATTGGTCAAAATATTTGTATTGAGCTCTCCATTCAAAGGTATACTGTCAAATAATTGTGTCCGTCACATCTTTCTGTCCAGGTCTGTAACAGTTTTATCTTCACCCTCAGTGATCATTCTGCCGCTGATGATAAAGATAAAAATTTGCAGATTTCGCAGTGAAGATTAAGGGTCCGTCTGGTATTTTTCTGTTTGCATACGCCGTTTTCTACCAATCCATCCACTGGATTCGATCAAAACAGCGTTCACGATCAAACACTGTTTAAAATTATCGTGGCTGTCTGGTAACACTATCCATGATTTTAATTTGGCAGTTTCACGTTTACGACAATACAAGATGGGTACAGCTGAAGTTAGTAATGGTGAGCCAAGCCATTGAGCAGCTATGAAAGAGCCGTTGCATTTTTAATTCATTATAAATATTTGCTAACTTAGTTATCTATCTACCTCTGGTGCCTTTCCTATACTTTTAAGTGCATTCTATCAGACACAACATTGCGTCTTGCGCACCACTTACGCAGAATTGGAAAAGGGTTCTATTAATATTTTATAAGTCATATACCGGTACATAATTCACAATCCCAAGACGATCAAACGCAGCTGTCGGCGCAAAAAAATGCACCATTTCAAAACCAATCATAAACGAATGGGCCTCAAGAAAACAGACGACGATGACACCGTGGTCGGCGCGGTACAAGTACGATCATGCCGCCGATAGAACGTACCTTGCAGAAGCACTAATTATATTTAAGTATTCTGTCACGAATAAGGAAGATTTACTATATTTTTTTACTCTTAAATTCAAAATACATTTCTCTATCGACTACAGCGTACCGTAAAAATACATCCACTGTTTCGAAATACGACTCTGACCTTGTATCTCGGAAACAGCGGATGGAGGCCAAAACAGCGTTTGAAAAACAGATGGTTGGCGAACCAGACAGCACACCCAACTCGGCTGAAACAGTGTTTGGTCCGAAACAGTGTATTTTTTGCAAATCCAGTGAAATCCAGCGGATTTGTGGCCAACCAATTTCTACGATAGGCAATTGACTTTCATAGACCAACAATTAAACAATAGACCACCGGCCCGATTTATCGATTCAAGGTCACTGTTGGGCGCTCGTTCTTAGCTAAATATGCAGTTAGCGATCGACTCGACTCGTTAACGCAGCACACGTCTTGAAATTCGGGTATGTGCCAAACGGGCGCGTTCGTACCTACCAATGGATCCGCAGCTGTACTTGAAGACTGCAATCGAGAAGATGGTAGCATACGTTGTGTTGCCTTGCCCATCATTCTTGACATGGAAGCTTTCCTGTTGACCGAAGGAACATTCGTTGCAGCGATTCGAATGTGCGCGATCCCAGTCAATGCAAAGGGCTGTTGATCAGACTGCGTGACGCGAGCTATCAAGCAGCGTGGTCGATTTGCATGGCGTAAGGTGTCAAAGGCAGGCGTCCAGCCGATCTATGAATGGTATAATGGTTGAAGTTGATCATGACACGAAGTTACGGCCTGATCAGCCTGTTATGACCGAGCAATGAAGATTAAATGTGAAATGAAGTCGGGCATGTGGAGTGACAGGTTGTGTGAGTGATGATAACTTACGGTTTGTCCGAAGATGACGTGGCAAGGCCTGATCAGGCCTGATCAGTCGAGATCGGTGTTCTATGGTCGTCCTGACGGGGTAAATAGGTCGGAAGTATGGCCTAAAATCATTCCGTTCTGTCAAACCGGAGCCGTCCGGTTTGACAGAACGGAATGATAGCTATCTCGCGCTCGAAGCGTAAGATTCCACCTGCTGTGTTGTTATTTTTTTCGAGCACGTGACGGCTCCGGGTTAGAGCCAGAGAGGGTTGTTCCCTCCACAAGAAAGTAAGCTAAAGCTTTGCCAGGTACCTAGTTTGCACGAATATTGACCAAGCAGGGAAGGCTGTCACTCAAATGAATAGCAAGATCGGAACTTGTTTCAGTCACGTGCTTTTTGCGTTCGAAAGAGCTCGACCTCGTTCTGCAGCTTGGCGTAGAGTAATTCATGCTCCACCAAACTCGCAGATAAGCCAGCATTAAGTTGCTTCTTTTCGAACTGCCTGCTTTTTTTGCAAGCTGTGCACGGAGCTCTTCGATTTATCGTCAAAGTTGGCGAATGATTTGAGCGTTCTTATCTTCGTTCACCACAGCACAGTTTATCACATTTTTCGTGGACTCTGCGTTTTATCTTTAGTTCTAAAGAAGCATTGATCGGGTTAATCGAGATCGTACAAAACCTCATCAAGTTACTTACAGCTGAGGAAGGACTGATCATAGCAAACATTGGAACGTAAAAAATGACTAAGAAAAACGAATTTAACATCTTCGGTATCTGAAGACAACGGTACGTACCTCCCTTTTTTTCAGAAGCACGTGAGTGTACTATCTCTGTAAGGAATCCGATCTGCAGCTTGTCTATAGCCCACAATTTTTTGTTTAGCAACATCAAATATCGATAAAATATGTTTGAACTACACACTTTCTCAAGATGGAGATGACCCGACCAGGGGTTGACAGACTTTTGTTGATCATTGCGCCCTCTTTTAATCGAGCGCCAGTAGTTCCCGATGTATTAGCTCGCTCTGAACCAGCTAAATCGATCATACTAATTTTCGATGTCTAAGAGTCATGTTGAGCACATAAGTTAAAGACAACGAAACTGACACAAATTTAGAGACTGAAACACACTCTGCTTCTGACCTTATCGCTGGCGCACAGTGAAGTAGCATCAAATCTTGTTTGCGTAAAAGGGATGGTAAAAATTGCGTGTGAACGTGAAGACATCGCGTTCTTGGACCTCGCCGCGACGGTTCTCAATTTTTTTCCAGCTAGCATGTCCTCGGCTATATCAGCATATGATGTGACTGAACGGACACTCAGTCCTCCAACATAAAGACCTGTCACTGGATGCTGCCGAACTTTTAATGTTTGTCGTGGAGATTTACCATGTCAATAATCCGTGTTTGGGTCATAAGTGACGGTCTTCGTTTCTCCAATGTTGCATTCGTATTCAAAAGATCGCTAACTGTCTCCTTGTAGATTTTACAATAGCTTACATGCGCACTATGGATTGTCCTCTTGATACCTGGTCCCCCTGTTTTTTGAAGTACCAAAGTTTCCTTCTTTCGTCGAGCTTTAATTTCTTTAAATAAAGCTTCACATAGTCTTGGAATCTCTCCTTTACCCCGTATGTTTTTATCTCCCACCATTGTTTGCGTTTTGCCGCTACCAGTTTGTCCATATGCCAAAAGCGTACAATTAAATCCTTCAAATGCTGACGCAATTTACGTAAAATCCAATTTCATGAAAAGTGAGCTCCTGATTCGGTTTTTGGGTATCTTAATTGTTGTCCTGCCAGAGCATCGATCGAAATGAAATGCGCGACATCCTCCTGCTGTCTTAGCAACCGCAAGGGCAGCAGGAGTGAGTGTCGGCGTGGCGCTAGTTCCTAAACATAATGCTTCGACGAATGACGGATCCACAAATCTAAAACAACCGTTTTATCCACTTTGGACCGCTATTCCTATTTTGAAATACGGTTGCTTTAAAAAACAAACGTTTAAAGAGCTGATACTTGACGATATCTTTTTTTTACCATACCGATATTTGTTTGGTCACCTACGTACACTTGTGGCCACGAACCATATGCTTGTAGCCACCTAGATTGTTCGAAGGTGGGTAGAAGTAGGCAAAACTGACCAATCAGAGCATACCTTCGTTTGCCATCAACGCCCAATATTCACACGTTTGTTTCCACTAGGAGGTATTTCTAATTGGCTGATTGTTGCCAAGCACCCAATCGGACTTATTAAAATATATACCGGTAGCAATATATACCGAGTCATGACCTTTTTTTCATTTTACATCAATGGTTTAAATCGTGCCTGTTGGCACTTTGCTGTATGTAAAATGTTCCCACGAGTAGATACGCGAGATATGCTAGTTTTACCTACCTGGTGAGAATGGTTCTCACGGTTGTATGTATGTTGACGATTTGAGGTCTTTTTTCTGACCTCAAGTATTTGGTCAAGTCTCTACCGGTACATGTAAAGAGGCTTGACCAAAATATTCTTGAGGTACTACACCTTTTCCAGTCAAAGAACAAATTAAGAACGACAACAACAAAGGCAAAACAAATTTAATTGGGCAAACCGCCCACTTTTTATATTTGACGCTAGAATTTTTCGAAGAGGTATTATAAAACTTTACACACGCAAAAAATTATCCTGCTTCGCGCCAATTTTTACTGCAACGGATTTGTGGTGCACTCAAGAAGAAACTCGTGCGCCATTCATTTTCCCGCCATGAAATAACGTTCAGCTACAGCTGGAATGGTTAGTGCTCATTTTTATTTTTGCACCGCAAGTCATAAACATTATTGTATCTGTACTGTACAGTACATATTCCACATGCTTACAAGTATCAACGGCACACATTTGAGACAAAACTACATGTGCTGGAGGCTGCACGACGAGGAGGATACGAATGGGAACGCACAGCAAGTGAAATGTGGCGTAGAGTATAATACTGCACGTGACTGGGTGCACCGCCATGTAAAGCATGACATCCCTGTTGCGAAGGGACGAGGAGGACGCACAACAGTCAAGGTAACATATGATCTTGTTGAGTTTCTTCTCGATATGCTTAGTGAAGACCCAGATTTAACCCTAAACCCACTAGCTGGCAAGATAGAACATGCATTTGCGTGTTGCTCCGCAAACCATCAAAAACCATTTGGATGTGACATGCTTCACGCTGAAGCAACATCATAAGGAGCCTCAACGCATGAACAAGCACATCAACAAGGGGGAAAGGCGTGGCTGTCTCATAAACTGCAGGGGTATCAAGCAACATGTAAGGTAGTTATATACATGGACTAAGCTAATTTTACATTGTGGAGTACGCGCACTCAAGGTTGGAGGTTGTCGTTCTGTGAAAAGAGTTTTCGCTGGTGGTGGACAGAACATGCATGCATCGCTTGCATAAGTGAGCACGGTCTCATCTACTACAAAACTCTCGTAGGAAGTGTTCGAGGTACCGAGCACTTGGTAAGGAATCGAAGCTTGAAGAACACGAAAGAAGTCTGCACTGTGTGTGCAGACGACTTGCGAAGGAGAAGGAATATTTGGAAGTGATTTTATTTGTGGGTTTTGTTTAAGCTACCTGATTTACCTTTGTCCTGATTTATATGTGGTGCACATATAAATCATAAATCATGTAGGTCATCCAATCATCCTATGCGTCTAATCTTTGGTAAGAACTCACCGTAATTACGCGGGATCGACTTGGACAGGTTTACGGTTTCAATGGTAACTAATAATAGTGCCTTAACCGTCAACCCACAATACGCCCCCTCAATGCGAACACGCGTGTATGCCAAGCGCTGCCGTTAAGTCCTTGTGGCGTGGTCCCGGCAGTCCTTTCGTCATGATGTCCGCTAGCATCATCGCAGTTTCACAGTACTCCAATGTGACATCACCACGCTTGACTTCATCTCGAATGTGGTGGTACTTGATGTCGATGTGCTTGGCTCGACCATGGTTCACCGGATTCTTCGTCATCTTGATGCACGATTGGTTATCCTCCATGATCTTGAGCTCGGGTTCAGACTTGTCCTCTGCGGCATCCAGAATCTCGCATAATAAGCGATGCACCCACTTGCCTTCTTGAATTGCCAGGCTTAGCGCGATGTACTCCGCTTCGCTTGTTGACAGCGACACACTTGATTGCTTTTTGCTTCCCCAGCTTATCGGAGCACCCATCAGGATAAAAGCATATCCTGACGTCGACTTGCGGTCTTCATGATCACCGGCCCAGTCTGCATCCGAGTAGCCGCAGAAGTCCACCTTGTTGTCGGGCTTAAAGCAGATGCCGTGTGACTTGGTTCCTTGTAGATAACGAAGAATGCGCTTGACCGCCATCCAATGCTCGACTTGGGGTTTCTCCATGAAGCGCGAAACGTAGCCCACTGCAAAGGCAATATCCGGTCTTGTCGCGGTCATTAGATGCATTAAAGCACCTACTGCCTCACGAAACGGAGCGTTGATCTTGGTTGCTGCGTTGCTTGGTGTGAGTCGAGAACTGATGTCCGTTGGGCTGATGACGGCCTTGCAATCACTCATGCCAAAGCGCTTGAGAACATCTTCCACGTATCGTCGCTGGCACATTGTCACGCTGCCGTCGATGTTGTCCACCAGCTCGATGCCCAATACGAACGCGCACTTGCCGCTGTCAGTCATCTCGAAACGCTTCCTCAAATCACTCTTGGTGCGCGCAATCATCTCAGTCGAACTTCCTGTTACCAACACATCATCGACGTAGACCAATAATAGCACGCACTGTCCTCTTGCAACCTTGATATAGAGGCATGGGTCGAAGTTGGACGCTTGAAATCCAATCGAGCAAACAAACTCATGAAAAGTCTCGTTCCATACTCGCGATGCTTGCTTCAGTCCGTAGATCGCTTTCACCAATTCAAAGCAGTCAAATTCTTCATCAATGTCGACACCTTCTGGGATCGCGCAGAACACTTTTTCTTTCATCTCTCCGTACAGGAAGGCTGTTACTACATCCAGTTGGTCCAGTGACCACCCGAAGTACTTCGTGATTGCAATCACCATCCGCAAAGTCACATACTTGACTACAGGCGAGAACGTTTCCGTGTAGTCAATGCCTTGTTTCTGCTTGAACCCTTTTGCGACAAGTCTCGCCTTGTACTTCTCGATCGATCCATCGGCCTTGCGCTTGATCTTAAACACCCACTTGGTGCCAATGGTGTGTTGTCCAGCTGGCAACTTTGTCGCTCGAAACACGCCGCGAAGTTTCATCGAGTTTAACTCAGCACAAATCGCTTTACGCCAATGCACTTGATCCGGTCCTCCAATAGCATCTTCAAACGTTGTCGGCTCGGACAAGTCTGTAGAACCTTCAACTGCGTTGGCACTCGCTCGCCAAAAGTCTTCAGGTGTGGCGTCATCATCATCGCCATCGCTGCCTTTCCACTCTTCGTCAAAGTTGGTTCGGGTGCTTGATCGCCGTTTTGCTTGGCGCCACTCAAGGTCTTCTGGCGCACTTGCTTCTTCCAGTCCGGCTCCACGACGAGCAGAAGGAGTCCGTTGAAACGCTTGCTCTTGATTGTTTGAACGATCCTTGCGTTTTCCAGTTTGTTTGAACTGCATGGGATGAAGCTCATCACTGATGCTCATCGAGTCAAAATCCAGAGCAGTGTCATCCACAGTTTCTTGTGGCAGCGTTGGTGAAAACGCAAACTTGGACTCGTTGAAGGTGACATCACGCGATATCACCACTCGATCCGCTTCAATGTCGTAGATGCGGTATGCCTTCGACACTTCTTCGTATCCCACGAACAGTCCTTCACGAGCCTTCGGATCCCATTTCGACCGTTTTTCCTTGGGGGTCAGCATAAATGCTTGACAGCCAAATACACGCATGTGCTTCACACTTGGACGAAATCCGTTGACGATTTCGAAAGGAGTTTTGTCTTCGCATTTGGGTGAGGGCAGACGATTCTTGATGTAGATCGCCGTCATAGCTGCTTCGGCCCAAAAACACTTATCCATCTTGGCATGGTGGAGCATACTGCGACCGATCGTCACAATAGTTCGAATCGCCCGTTCCGCTGTGCCATTTGTCTGGTGCGCATATGGAACGGTGACCTGCTGCTCTATTCCTTGATCGTCATAGAATGCCTTAAGCGAAGCTGTCGCGAATTCCCGTGCACCGTCGTGTCGAATAGACTTTACCTTGTATTCAAACTGCTTCTGCACCGCAGTGATGTACTTCTTGATGCACTCTTCGCTGTCGGATTTGGCGCGCAGACTGAAACCCTTCATACATCCACTGCCTTCATCAACGATCAGAAGTAAGTATCTGCTTCCACCCAGCGAGTCAACTTCCATCGGTCCACAAGTGTCGATGTGCAGGAGCTCAAATGGGTCATAATGGCGCTTGTTTGGGTTGCTTGGGAATGGTCGTTGCACCATCTTTCCTTCTTGGCAACCGCGACACACGCTTGATCCATCAGGCTTTGATGGCATCTTGACGTCCTTGATCATGCCATTCGAGATCATTCTGCGCAAAACATCAACTGGTGCATGGCCCATTCGCGCATGCAAATCTTCAAAATTCGGTCGCAATGTAGCATTCACAGACCGTTGAGATGTGCGGAGCCAGTAGAGTCCATTCATAAGATCCGCCATCGCCACCACTTGCTCGGAGTCTTTGCGCGAAATCTTCATCTCATCCCCATCAAATACCACTTGGAACTTGCCACTTTTGTTGATCTGGGGTATCGACAATAGGTTCTTGCTCATGCTTGGGACGTAAAGTGCGTTCTTGATTTCAACTTCTCGCTCTTCACCGTTGGACAGGACCACCTTTTCGACGATAGTTCCAACTCCATTGATCGCAGCCTTGTTCCCGTCTGCGACCAGTACTTCGCCTTCATTGCGTTCGTCCAGAACTTCAAACTTGGACTTGTCGTAGCAGATGAGGTGAGTTGCACCGCTGTCAATCGCCCACATTCCTACCATGGTCTTGGTTGTTGAAAGTTCGCATTCCAGCGAAACAGCAAACGCCACTCGATCATAGTCGTAGTTGTTGCCGTTGCCATTGTTGCCCTGCCACTGGACTTGATTTGCTCCGCGTCCAAGGGCATTGTTGCCGCAGCGTCGAGCTCCCCGGTTGTCTTCCTTCTGCTTGGTCCAGCACTTTTTCACTGTGTGCCCCAATTTTCCGCAGAACGTGCATTGACGGAATTCACGCTCGGTACTGAAGGCCTTGGTTGCTTCTTCAGTCTTCACCGATGTCGTCTTGTTTCCTTGTCTCTTGATGTGCTCATTTGTTAGCACTTTCACAACGTCTTGCAATCGCAGTTCCGCGCTGCTCATCTCCAAGTTGAGAACAACGTTCTCGTAGCTCTTGGGGAGACTGCGCAACAAGCAGATCGCCACGTCTTCGTCCTCCATCTTAGCGCCGACGTTGCTGAGCTTGGCGCTGATGTTGAGAACTTCGTTGCAATGATGCATCACATTGCCGCCTTCCTCCATCTCCATGCTGAACAGCTGTCGCTTCAAGAAGATCCGTCCCGCCTTCTGCGATCCGCCGTAGAGAGTCTTCAATCGCGCCCACGCAATCCATGCTTCTTCGCAGTCATCAACCACGTGATGGTAATCCGCACTCATGTGAAGCAGCATCAAGCCGAACGCAATGTTGTTCATCTTAACATACTCGTCACTGGCGCGAGGATCAGCGAAGGTGAGAGTGGTTTCCCGGTTGACCACGTGTCATGTCGACTTGGTCAGGAACACGCCACGCATGTAGCGGCTCCACGTCGCGTAGTTATCGCCATCGAATTTATCGATAGAAATCTTGGTGGTGGAATCTTGAGCAGAGGACATCTTGCTTGGGCTCATAACCTGTTCGAGGTACCGAGCACTTGGTGAGGGAATCGAAGCTTGAAGAACACGAAAGAAGTCTGCACTGTGGTGTGTAGACGACTTGCGAAGGAGAAGGAATATTTGGAAGTGATTTTATTTGTGGGTTTTGTTTAAGCTACCTGATTTACCTTTGTCCTGATTTATATGTGGTGCACATATAAATCATAAATCATGTAGGTCATCCAATCATCCTATGCGTCTAATCTTTGGTAAGAACTCACCGTAATTACGCGGGATCGACTTGGACAGGTTTACGGTTTCCATGGTAACTAATAATAGAGCCTTAACCGTCAACCCACAATAGGAAGCAATAAGCTTTTGAATTCGAACAATTTTGTTCGCAACTTACTTCGTCATATTCAAACCTCCGTGGATATGAAGATCTGCGACGTCGTCCTCGTTTCGATAACGCCCCGTGTCACTGCCGCATCGTAGACATATTTAGAGAATACGAATTCTTAACTGTAACTCTTCTGCGGTTAGGTCCATACTTACCAATGCTTAACCCTATCGAAAACGTGTTCAGCAAGTTCAAGCCAGCTGTCAAAGGCTACTTATGCGATCATCGCATGGACGTTCCTTTTGATGGTTCCGCCGGAAATTACAATAAAGGTTCATCAGCTGTCATTTTTGTACCGTGCATCAAACGACTGCATACCAGAAGTCGCTACTGACGTATCCTGTCGTGCTTTTTATCGTCACACATTGCGCTTCCATGCCAAGGTGATGTCACTTCAAGACTGTTCGTGGATACTTAATGTGCAATTCTTTATGTGCCTTGGCTAGTGTATATTTTATATTTCATTTGATCTGCTAGTTTATCTTTACCACTTGAAGCCACTCGCGCATAACGTAATATCAAGTACATGTTTATCTCCACCTTGATTTCACTCATGTGCTTGTTTCGTATCTCACGTCAGAGTGTAGCTATCAGTAGCTCAGCAAGGAAGCTTTGCAAACGAACGGGAGAAGAAGCTGCGGATGTTGTCGGAACAAAAACACCGTGTGGAGAATGTTAGTGCGTTGTTGGATAGAGTAAATCGCAAAACCAGCACAAGTCAAAGCATCAATTTTGGAAACCAGCACCTATCGCAAAACAAGCAACTCCTAGTTTCATAGAAAAGCCCAATTTAAGCCCTAATGCCCCTGTATCGTAATGAATCTATCAGTATATGACGTGCGCACATAGAACAGCTTCGCACTCCACAAGAAATTATCCGAAAGCGTAGTCTTCCAATTTTCCAAAGCTCCGGTCCATAAATAAAACAAAGCGTACTGGTATTGAAGATTAGATATTAGTTTAGGGTTGAATTCCAGCGCAAGGAGCAATTTAGTAGCAAAGTAGTGCAAGTTAAGACATGAGGCACAGAACAAAAAATGCTACTTCGCTAAAGATCACCGTATTTGACTTGATTTGATGTTTTGAGCCAGCTTGGAGTTTGTCGAGGAACGCGGTTACTTGGTACGCGCACAGTCGTGCGACAAACGTTGAGCCATTGGGAAGTTTGTCACATTGTGTGCACATGGGAGTGCAAATTCTAGTTTCTTTGAAGACATCCTCGATCATGAATTTGTGAAACGGTAAGAGCTGTCAAGGAAGCACACAAGATTTTCCATCGTCGATCTACGAGGTCAAACACTATCGTGTCCCAATTCGCTTGGCAATCCGCGGCACGACGATCATCTTAGTTTTCATATTGTGTATCATTAAATAATTTCGTTGATAACGTAATATGCACGCAAGATTTGCGTTCAGACTAGACCACGATCAGGTCGTCACTACAGGTCATACTTCAAATTCGATGCCGTGCTTTAATACTTTACTAAATAGCAGAGTGCTTGCCCCCTTGCGCTCAAATTCAACCCTAAAATAATATCTAATTTCTATACCATTACATTCTGTCTCACTTATGGACCGGAGCTTTGTACAAATAGTTTCTTGTGGAGTGCGAAGCTGTCCTTTGTGCACACGTTACATACCGATAGACTCATTACGATACAGGGGCATTAGGACTTAAATTGGGCTTTTCTATGAAACTAGGAGGTGCTGGTTTTGCGAGTTACTCTGTTGGATACACATCTAAACTCATTTGACCGTTATCGGATTCAAATGATGAAGGTGCGTCCACAGCTTGGTTCGAAATTATTTCAAGCAGTGCTATCAATTGCAGTGAGACAATCAGAAGTACTCGGCAAATAGACGAGAAGAGGGGAATCAGGTTTATGGTGGCAATATACACAAGACCAGACGCCAAAAAAGGTTTGGAAACATAGGAATATATTAACTGACTATCAGCTATGGGTCGTGTATAGATTAGCAACCACGCAACTCAATAGATTCTACAGTCGAGAACCAACAGATCACAGGTGCCCGATGAATTCAAGATGTGTTAATTCACGGACGGATATGGAATATATCTTCTGGGGCCGCCAGACTGCGCAAGCAATATGGAGGAATGGTCAAGTCATTGGTGTAGTGAAGACATCAGTGAGGAACGTCTTGGCAACTTCAAAAAGTTTATCGCCACTAGATCAGCACTGAACATTGAGGAAAGGGTTAATTTTATCCATTGCCCGAAATTTCGGGATGTAATAAAGCGTAGTGATACTTTTCATGTTTATCTACAAGCAAGCAATGCAAAAGAATGTGTGCTATATACATTTGATGTCATCTAATTCGTTGATGAAGCCCAATACACCAGCACTATCAAAATAAGTAACTTTGAAAAAAATATATGCGCTTGCCTTTTTAGGTCGCTCCACACCATTATAACTTAATTGGAAGAGTAACACGATTGAACCTAAACTCAGGGGCGTTCTTTTTTGCTCCCGGGAGCTCCCGGGGAGGGATGCCCGTACGCTAGTCCTGTCTCCCAAAAATAAGAACCGAGGTCGGGACGAATGTGGTCAACCTATGAAGTGTGGTCCACGTAACAGGTTTTAAAGGCAATTGCAATATGCATCGTAGCTGCCTAAGTGGCGCTTTTAAACTAGTGAACGAACATGACTTTCTATTTCCTTCCTACGGCTGCAGGATTGGTGTCGTATCTGTCATCCTTTGCACTAACTTTCACTACCTGTTTGTGTTCTTACTTGTATTGGCATGATACACTGTCGAGCAGACCCCGATGACTTGTTTGTCAACGGTCCCAATGTCGTGGTGCTTTGGATTGATGCTACCAAAACGTCAAATGCAATCGTAGAAGGCGTTGCAGCACTAGGACCACAAGTAAATTTGAATCATCAGTTCAATCTCAGATCGTGCATGAAGCTACAAATGCTCGAAGCATTAGCTGCAGTAGTGTCCAAAGCAACACTAGCACGACATGCCTCGAGGCTGCTGCTTCTGTTGACATGGAGACGTTCAATGAACTGCTATTTGACGGATTTGAGGCCATCAAGCATGGACGTCGAGGTCGACCACATCCACGGGTTATTTATACAGATCTAAACTTTAAACGCGTGTTTTGGCAGAAAACAATCGGCGCAGCTGACCGCATAGGAAAAAAAGGTAAAAAATATGCACGATTAGAACAAAGTGACGTTAATCAAATTGTACAAAAAGCTAGCAACTTATCCACCCCGCCGTAAAAAATTGTGAGTAGGATTAAAGTGCTCGTTTAATTATTTTTAGCCTTTCGGGTTACTGTAACGGGTTTAGTAAACGGACGCAGTAGTCTCGTATACCTGCAAAAGCGCATCGTCACCACCCGATTCTAGTCGCGATCCTGACGAGTTATATGCTACACTCCACACCTAACGTAGTCAAACAGTATAATACATGAGACTCATCATTTTTAGACTAAAGCTTTCCTTGCCCACCTTCATATTTCTGCACCAGCGATCCAGTCTCGACGTCATTTACACAAACAAACCTATCGAATCTACCGCACGCAACATGCTTTCCATCCGGGGTCTATAGCATCATCGCAGCGCAATTACTACCGTTTACTTAAAACCTCGAAATTCAGAAGCCACTCGTGCATAGGCGACATTTAGCCCAAATTTGGCCTGGGACGGTATTTCATGTGCGATTTTCTCCGCCTCAATGTAGAAAAAGTTAATTTTGCCTTGCTGACTACCCGACACAAGATTGGACTCGTCTGTGCTATACGCCACCTGCCAAAGCTCTCCGGGACCAGCATCGATGGTCTTTTCCACTCCCGACGAATAGTTTAGCACGCGGATCTGGCAGTCTAACGAGCTGGTCACAGCGTATGTACCCTCCCTGTTGCCTACGATGGAGATTGTTCCAAGCACATGACCTGGATACTGCTGGGAGATAGACACGGCATCTTCTGTCACATCCCTTTAGTAATAACCCACCACAAATAAGGTAATATTTTTCACCATATATCACTTGTAAAAGTGATTGAAGCAGACGTACCAGGCTTTAGCTACCTTGCCCACCGATCCAGTCAGCAGCTTGTCATTAGATGTCCAGAACGTGCACCAAATACCGTCGCTATGTGCATTTGGGTACTGAATTAACCTTCGAGACTATTTACAGGAGACAGCAGCATATACATAAGACAAGTGGCCGGTCGTCGGTAAGCTTCTCGCCCCTTGATAAGAACGCCCCTATTTAGCTAGTCAATCTACTCGGCGCCGACTTAGCGACTACTATACCTATCCGACCCTCGCGTATCTTGAAATTAGCAAACTTATTGTATTTGTAAAGAAAGGGACAAATGCCACCACTTTGCAAGAGTCTTTTGGTCTGTTTTTTTTTATTTTGGCTATGCTCCTGTTCTCCCACCAATCTTTTCTGGTGGCTGGAGCGGGATGGAAATCGGGAGCAGAGGGTAACAAAAAACACGCGGTTCAAATTTTTTCGGTTTCGATTTTTTTCTCCCGGGAGCTCCCGTGGGAAAATAAGAACGCCCCTTAGACTAATAAATATAGAGAATAGTTTACAGAATATTAGAGAAATTTCGCACAGCGTCCTTTATCTTTATCTCCGGATTTTACCCGTTATAACCCATATATAGGTTTAAGAATCTATGATGATAAAGGTTATGTTCTGAAGACTGAGGCCCGCGTGAAGAATGAGTCTTTATCATCAAAGACGAGTACCGTGACTACCAATATTTTGTCATCGACTGTACTCGAAAAAGGAGTTGTCACTAAACATCCCATACTGTGAAATGAACTTTATCTAATTTATTAAATCACTTGCTGAAGCTGTCGGGACATCACCTCTTGTGTCGGGAAGAGAGCAGCAACAATTATTCAGGGACTATTTTCGCAAGTGCGCTGAAAATATTCAATCTAGAAGGCTCGCAAAAACTTCGATGAGTTTGATTCACCGGATTGTAGACGGTTATGGAGGAGGGTCGTCCTCGTCAGCTGCTTCATCCTTGTTGTTCGCCAGAGCCAATTCTTTGCATACGGCATAGAATGATCTTTTAAAAGAACGGAATGGCAGGCATAAAATAGCGCAACATGTCGAGGGAATTAAGAATTATGTTACTTTGGCAACTATCGAGAATCGAACCGAACCATCTTACGCTGTTGCTAAGCGCTTACATTGTGACTAAGTCCAACCTGACACTACCGTTCAATGTTGTGTGCCTCACTGCACGATGGTGGAGCGCAAGGTATTTTTTGCGAGGCTTACGACGGTTATCACAGATCCTAACAACTTTGTCCATCGAGCATTTTCCGGACATACAGGTTTCTCTGAGGTCGTGGTTGCTGAAATTTTTATTCACTGGTTGGATAAGATACCACCAGCAGTAAAAGCGCTCTCAATTCGTTTGGACATGCAGACGATGGCGGAAGAATCATTCTGGGCGCTGCAGCGGTCGTTTCGATCCGTTAACACAAATACAAGGCGTATATCTCCTGCTAGTGTTGTCCTTCACGAAACGTGTCGGGGATTAAAGCTGATATAAACCTTTGTGTTCTCAGAGCGCTGGACTTGCAAGGTTTTGAGACGTTGTATGATGTCGCTTTGAGCGCCGAAAGTGATATAGTTCTGTGAGTCAGCAAACGACGAATTATATGATCTACTTGCAGCTTCACGTTGGTTCAAAACTTGTCCGGCGCGAAGTGTGGGTGAACTTTAGCGATCAATGTCTCTGAAAACTAGGAGAGACAATGAAGAGCGCAGTCCATGCCACAGCCAGTCACATAACATAATCAAATCAACTATATTAGACCTCATAATTAAAAACCGAGTGGTTTTCTTAAAACCGAATTTATGATCATACTGAAGGTTATATTTCATACATCTGTGTGAACGAAACCCTTCCGAGGAGACACAGACATAATGAATTTACCGAGAAACTGATCAAAAAAAGAAAACAACATCCTCTACTTTTTCATACAAAAATATATTAATTTAAATAGGTATATATATCACTGGAAATAATACATGTATTAGGGGTACGTCGGGGCTGCCACGGTAGCAGTTGGCAGCAATCGTATCGGTCATATCCAGACTTGGAATGGATTCGTTCCAATCCATTTGTGCCCACTGAGTGCGATACGATAGGCAACCACCTGCTCGGCTATGGAGAAAGCAATAGCTGCTTAGAATGGGTTTGGCAGATTCAAGTCGGCAAACAGCGTCGAAGCGATCGTCTGGGTAGCGACAGAGTCGTTGGCAAGATCCCATTCAAATTGATCCCGCAACCACAAGTCTAAAGTCCATCATAAAGTGGAAAAGGTGAAAAAAACACACCCACACACACAGACACACGGAGCAAGTGGGCTCCTTGACTTTCAATCACGTACAGAGAAGCCGTCGATAATGAGATCCAAGTAGACTAGAAAGAGTCGAGCACTGGAAGAGTTGAAGCTCAAGTATGAGGTAAAGAATATTATTTGTCGTCGAATTAACTCTGCAATCGCTGTCGACATCAAATCACCGCGACGTTAGCAATAATATAAAGAGAAGATCAGATGAGTTCTCTACAACGTTGGGCCACGTACTTTAATATATAGCTCATTTTTTCATCCTGAGCAATTTGGGCCACAAGAATCTCTGGAGAGCATGTAGTCAGGGTGCTGCCACCAGCACAATAACGCAGAATGAATGGTGTGATATCTGCACGAATGATCGACCTTCGATCCACGCTGTTCCGTCTAAACTTCGCAGAATCCATACCACAAACCATATCGTCAGCATCTTTTCTTCTCATCTCACAATCTACAATGATGCTTCACCTTTGCGGGTACACTGGATCGTCGCGAACCACTAGCTACAGGTTTCAAAAACTTGATCGTGGCGTTCTTAACCGTCTGATGCACCAGTACCACGCGATATTTCATGAGCAATTTGTCAACCACCGTATCGTCAATCTATTGTTCATATTACAGCAGTTAGCGCTTGTATCATTGTCTATTCAGATCACTAGTGAGGTGGCGGACGTACGTCGGACGTCGCTTTGATGCGCCGTGCATTGGGTGCCAAGTTATCTAGCCTACTAATACCGTATGTATAAATATGCAACTAACGTTATTTTGACCTCAAAGTATACGTCCACTATTTGGCTGGTAGATACCGTCATTATTTTATAGGTTGGCCAGCATCTTTTGAAAGTCAAATAATGAAGCTCTATGGTTGGTTGCCCAGTCTTTGATCAGAATCTTACTCTTTTATCACATAGTCAGTCAAAAACCTTTTACCCTATTAAAAATACTGTTTATATCGATATTTGAGTTGTTGGTCTATTTTTGATTAAGGCATTCAATCAACGTATCGACTAGCCATTGCTCATACGACCTGCTGGTCATAACTGCCTATTGTTGTCTCAAAAAGCCTTGTGCGGAGGTGTGGTACTAGTGTTTCAGCGACGCAGCGATTTACCCGAGGGCTCGTAGCTTCAAAAGGAAGGTGTTTATTTAGCTTCCACAACCAACATGATTGTTTAGGAAACTTTTCATTGTCTTTAAGCTGACTGTCCTGCACGAGTCGACGCCCTTGGCGAAATGATGATCCCAGAGAGAAGAACACCAAGTATCTCGTTCATTTCGTGGATAACACGCTTCACTGGCGACTGATAGGATAAAACATCCGCTTTTTCGACTTCGGACCGTATTTTTGAAATAACGTAAACTTTCAGTTTAGTGCGCTCCGATCAGTTTAGGGCGCTCCGATCAGTTTAGTGCGCTCCAGTCATATTTACCAATCAACAAATGACTCAGGGATTTATAAATACTGAAAGGCTAAAATGACAAATCTATCAACTCCTCGTTCCCTTCACGATTTTATATTTTCTCGGTATGTTTTTGGCGACAACTCGATTTGGCCTTACAAGGTGGGTGTCAAAACTGTATACCTCTACAACTGTATTATGTCATCATATCATAAAATATTTGAAATGTGGAGCGTGGTAGGGAAAGGTTTATGTAAAAAACTTTCTCATAAGCAACCCAATACAAAAACCAAGTTATTACAGCGCACTAAACTGAACGGAGGCCAAAACAGAGTTTTAGATTGAAGCAGTCCTTGAAAGCAGCCAATCACCGCGAAAAATCGGTAAAAATGAGGTTTTGATAGCCTGTGAATGTAGCTATTCGGACATGTGCTCAGATTTACGATTGGTTTTGCGATTCAAAAGTAATGGTCATTTTCCATAGGGATCCATTTTAGCGCACTAAACTGAAAGTTTACGTTATGGTTGCTTCAAAAACAACCGTTTAAATAGCTGATACTTGACGATATTTTTTACCATTCCGGTTATTGCGTACACCCTGATCTACGAACAACTTCGAAGTATATGTTTGTAGCCACCTAGAGGGGTTTTTACATGTTTGTAGCCACCTAGATGTAAAACCCCCCTTCGAACGGTGTTACAGGTACATATCGGTATATACTTTGTTATATCGGTACATGTCGACAACCTAATAAATCTAGAATTTTCTTCTGCCTTTCGATTCGCTTGTATTTTTGCGATATGTAGCCAATCATGAGTCGCATGAGATGATTGGTGGTCAGCTCAAACGCCATCAAGATTCCTACCCTAAAGAACCCGATCAGAACACGATTTAGAATTGCGAAGTCAAGTGGGCCTCGTTTCAAGCACGTATGTGTTTAGATTGAGGCGACTTGGGGAAATTCCCCGGACACTAGGGCAGAGAGTGCCAGTGGTAACGCGCAGACTCCCTCGGTAATGAAGCTTGCGAAGATGACTCGTTTCGGCGAGCCGGAGCATCTGGCAGATTTGCGAGGACTGATGGTCATACTAAAAGTTATGCAATTGGCTCAGTGGCAAATGACAAACGTCGTGTTGTCGCCGCTTGGAGCTAACCCGACGGGGATTACTCATGTTGTGTTCTCCACGACACCAATGATAAAGAAATTGCGTAGTTTTGGATGCGTCGGTTGTGTTTTCAACACCGCCCGATGCAATTCGTTGTTATATGGTGCGTGTTCATATTATGCATTGGAAGCGCGTTGATGAAGCATTTATCCCTTAAACATTCGCAGTGTTTTACTGATAGCAGCCAGGTCGCCACCTGGTTAGCTGGTTGAGGTTCTAATTTCCTTGGATGTCTGAGCGCTTCCTAACTATTTGTGTATATATTTTTCTATATTTGAGTACGAGGATTAAAATTTGACATGCGCGTCGTTTGAAGAGTGTATCCTCATGAAATGACAACCTAGATAATCCATTTTGAAATGAGTACTCGCTTAATCGATTGATGGGTTATGGCGAAGTAATAAGAGCTAATGTCTCCGCTAATGAACATGAATCAATCAATCTACAGTATGAAAGTCTCTTACTTCGGCGTGCTTGCATTTTTGCCGTCACTTTCTTGTTTGTACTGTGATTGTGAAATGCTCTCTCGATCGAGTGCAATAGTGCATCCTCTTGGTCGCTCAACTTCCACTGATTCAGATGTAGCGAAGTTGAAAGATAAAGCTGCAGACTATACTTCCTTGCCGTCGCCGTCGCCGTCACCACGTTATCAAATCAAGTCGAAATTGTTATACAACTATCCCCGTCTCAATTTCATGCTGCTTTTCATTTGTTGCACCTATATCGGGGGTATCTACGTCTCTACAAAATTTACTACGTGGACACTTCACGTTTTGGGGGTTCACAACGACTTAACGACAGCAAGAGAAGTATATGCTGTCACAAGTCACAAGTTAAACACCATGTCCCAGTGTGTAGAACGCAGTTCGCTAGAATTTTTAGCTAGCGCAAAATTACAGTACGAAGCCGATAGCAAGCGTGTCCAGGAAGTCGTTAATGCTAATGACGAAATCCTTATCAAGCAGAGAAATGCGACAATAACTCGTGAGTTCGGTCATATGAGGCACTCGTGATCATTCTTTTGATATGGTTTTTTCGTGCTCCTGTCAGGTACCACTGCGTTTTTATCGACATTAAACAAGCAGATCCAACCAACTGCATCAAATGAAGCCAATTCGACGCTAAAGTGTTTTGTCGACAGCTTTTACAAGAATATGCCGAATGACGACGGTCTGTCTTCCTCTCGAGCTCTAATACTGGCAGTCCGTGCATTATTGACTACACAAGTTGCTATGGAAGCAAACAATAGCGCATCCAAACAGACAAATCAGTTTGAAAATCAGCTCCTCGACATGTGGAATAGTATCGATTCTGTAAAGATTTCCATCGAAAAAACGATCGCAGCAACAAATGCTGTGGCTGTCGAGCAGCTAAACTCACTAGCCCTGATATTACCTGAAAGCGACGGAAGCGGTCTTACACAGCAGTCGGCCTCCCGCCTTGGCCGTCTAAGCAATCGAGTGTCGTCGGAACTTTCAGACCCGTTGACTTCCACGTCCACTCACAGTCTGGAGGCTGTGCAAAAAGCCGGTCGGACACTTCACAAGGCTCTCGAATTTGTAGCAGGCTTGCACGGTGGAGTGATGAATGTCCTGGACACTGTTGATGAAACCTGGAAGCTGCTAGAAAACCAGCTGAATACCTCCGTCGAGATGGTTTCGCAACTGCAAAAGGAGCTCGCTTACGTCGCCAAGGCAACTGCTCAGCAGATGAAGAATACGAGTACCGTAGTCCTGACAAGCTTGGAACAGGCCCAGCAGGAAGTTTCCACATCTTTCAACCTTCTGCGCGATCGGTGGCACGATACTGTCCAAACGCTGGTGGCAGAAGGTTTGAAACCGTGGCAACGGCTGGGAGATCAATTGATTGCCGAGCTCACGGCTAACCAGCGTCAAAGTGTTAGACCCGACAACTCGATTCAACGCAGGTACTTATTGCCTGATAGAACAACAAACTCAAGCTTGACAAAAGCGCACGCCAAGCTAGCCGTGGATTCACATACTGAAGGTTCGACAAGGGGAGAATTTAAATCTTCGAACGACGATGACAAGTTTGATATCGACACCGCCGTGCTACGTGCTTCGTTGGTCGACATTGGTGCGTTCGTTACTCAAGTCTTGTTCTACGTCGATATTGGCCGTCTCGCGTTGCTAATTGCAGATCTCGCTGTTGGTTGATTACTGAGTCATATTCTGACATGCCAGTGCTGGATATCCGTGGCCTTGCTGCTGTCGAAACGATTGGAAGCGTGAGTGAGGTATTATGTTGCCAACATAGTGTTTCTGCGGTCTGGTTCACGCTCGTGACAAACGCCACCGAGTTACTGCGCGTACTGGTGACGTTTCTATTGCTGGTTGTGGTTGCTTCAGTGATCACTGCAGGATTGTACTTGTGGAAGAAGGATCACAGAGGACACTGCTTGAGTAATGAGGCATCAGCGACTTCAGAAACCACCATTCAAAGTATAACACGGGCATTTGTCGAGAACAAGAGCAACACGAGCAAGCGCGTCATTAATCCACTTGAGGTAATTCAAAAGTACCGTACCATTGCCAACGATTCAATTCAAAATGACTATGCAACGCTGACGTTCGACTCCACGCTAGTGTGGAAGAATCAATCGTTATCTCTCGATGATTTGGATGACTGTGCAAAAACCACGAGCAGATTGGTTCGAATGCTTCAAGACTGTACGACCAGTCGTACAGAAATGCTCGTTGATGATGCCTTGCTTTCTAGTCAGTCATTGACAACCAGTCTCAACAACAATCGAGCGCTAGTGAATCTCCTCCCTTTCACAGAAGAGTTGAGGGAGAACGCGCCATTTCTTGAACCATCTACTGTATTTAAACGATGCTTTCCAACCATGGAGGATGGCAAGAGGGAAGAACTCGTTGGCCAATTACAACATACTCTCGCATGCGCGACGGAAAAGGCAGTGTACCTTTCATTTGCATCGTGGTGGCTCCTTGTCGTGATCTTTGTAGCAAATCGCTTCGTTGTACGGATGATCATCAAGAGTGCAGGCATGTACTGGTGGCGCTCTCTGAGCGCTAATCGATTGCAAGTTGTCGGATTTTGCCAAGAAAGCGGCGAGATTGTGGCGAAGGACAAGTTGCCGAAAGCTATTCAACAACACTTGCTTCATGCAAAATGGCTGCTAGTCAGTCGCTTTGTCGGTATTGGCGTTGCTCTCGCATCTGTGGCCACCATTGCTGGTTTTATCTTTCATGGAATCACGTAGCTTAGAAGCTGTTACATACAAGAAGAAGAAGAAAAAAAGGTTGCCAGTTGAGCTTTTGTTATCGACGCACTCTACCAGTACTTCTGACAGCTACTCGATAGCTATCATCTCTACCAGATCTTGTAGCGCCGCTCCAAATGAAACTTCCTCGTTCCGGCTATCATTTGCACCAACCTTAACAGCAGACGCACTCTTCGTGAAGCACAAACGGAAAGCACGTACCTCCATCGCTTGCATCGTCACCGATGTACCTTTCACTGGCAGAGACCGAGGGGACCAACCATACGCATCGTCCGTCGTTTTCCACTCCATTGCACCACGATGTTTGTTTCCCATTGTCAACTCTTTCGTGCCAGTCAGTACCAGCTCGGTTACCTCCGACACGACAAAGTTTTTCACAGAAAACAGCTTGGAAAAGTCGACGGTCGCAGGTTTAGACAGACTCGAGTGCTCAGCAACCGCGTACAAGTGCGTCAAGCGCACCAGCAGACACTGTTTTGACAGCTCCTGTATCGTAGTCAGACCCACATTCAAAGGAAAGTCACTAACTGTTAACCACGGAACCTTTGCTTCCACATTTGAAGAAGAAACGGGTTTGCGGAACATCGTTAGTGGACGGAAAAACTGCGACTCCATTTTTGAGCGCATGCTGCGCATGCCGTCTTCAGCCGAGTCTACATTGATGAAAAAGTTGCCACGCACTACGAGACCTTTAGTCACGTAGGTCTTCGTGCTTGTGTCGTACACTGACTCTGTCTCGTTCAGAGCTTCGCCTACGCCTTTTCCATCGACCTCAAGCAGACGGCGATGAACCATCACTTCGATCTGTCCGTCCACTAAACTCGCTGCACCTTGTGCACGGTCCGTCACCACGTTCAGCTGGCGCTTTTCGTCCTTGATAAACGCACCAGTAGTAATAGGAAAGTAATTGGCCGCCACTACCTCCTGCTTGTCATGCAACGTCAGGTTCCACGTGTCGCGGTGATTGCGTACGCGCTTCATGAACTCAAGGCCATTCGAGTCTGTATACAGCGTACCATTGGACGCAATGCTGCTTCCTGTGTCAAACGTATAATAACCTCCTTCCTTGATTGTCCTCGATCGGCACTGGTCCAACCGTCCACTCAATCTCTAAAAACTCATCCGCATCATTCATGCGGTACTCGAGCGTAACCCAGCTGCCAATCTTGAAGGCCACGCGCGGCACACTGCCAAGACCATCCTCAGCGCCAAGACTTGGTTGGAGCTCTACCATCGTTACGTCTGATGTCGAGCTAGACATCAATCCAGTCTTGCCAGTCACGGGGTACGTTTGATCCGAGTCTGGACGAAACACGTACGCACCAGATTTCGGTCCCTCACCTTGAAACGCCTGATAATAGGCCACTTCAAACGATAGCGGTATCTGAATGTTCTTCTTCTTGTTGCCTAACTTCGTGATGAAGCCCGTCGTCTTGCTAATCTCAGCTCGCATCAGGTTGTTTTCCAGCACAACCACGTCATCGTTCTCAACGAAATCGTCCAAACGGTCAGCTCGAGCCATCTCCTCGTCATTGTCATACTTGACCACATTTTCACGATTGGTCTCCTCTTCCTCTGTCTGTTTTACCAAGAAACGACTCGAACTCAACGGTTTGAGTTCGACACTAAACACAAACGAGTACGGAGCTACCTTTGTCTCTGGATGCACTGGCAGCGCCACGTACACGTTTTGTGCACGGACAGTAGCGCTACCTGACAGTACAACTACCTTGGCCGACTTGTGTGTGATCGGTATTGACACCGTCTCCACTGTTGTGCGCGCCAGTGCGTTGTGCACGAGCACCTCAAAGTCATTATTTTCGGTGGCAATGTCACAAACGCTCACGTTGGCCAGCAAGCACAAGTGATACGTCGTCTCCTTTTCACCAATTACGAACAAGACTTTGTTCATCTCTTTTTCAGCCTGAAGAATACCATCATTCAACCGAAGTGCATAGTCTTCCGCAACACTTTGCTTCTCCGTGCCAGAAACACCATCGTGGTGTTGGACAAGACCCACTGCACGTTGTAATGCAACCAAGTTGGAAGCATGGTGGCTTTCATAGACAGCATCTAGCTGTCGAGCTTGTTGCAACAAAGTGTTGGCCATGCGAGTAAACCGCTTTAAAGATGGCCGGCTCGTGAAATAGCCCGACCAATAGTCATGACGAGCGGACCCATACGGAAAAAAATCATCCGTCTTGACGCTCCACGTGAGCCCTTCGGCACGTTTAACGTCCGTGTAATAGGAAAGATTCGAATAGAGAACATTGACACGCGCGTCCTGATTGACGTAGTGGATGATTTTATCCATGTTCTTAAACCAACGACGTGAATTATCGTACTGGAAATCGCAGCCCATGGGAATAAAAACATGGTTTCCCTTGGTTGCTTTGCCACGCATCTTGGCATTAGTAACGAATTGGTCCACTTGATCACACACGTCATCGTCATGGAGCTCGGTATCATCCTGAATCTCATTCGCATTGTCACCATATGAAAATTTACTTGGTGGGCAGTAGTGATCAATGATCTCTCCTGTAAAAACCTGCGAGGTTTTACCCCGAGACTTGCTTGGACGCCAGATAAATTCCAGCTCTTTGTGTGCCTTGCGGTTTTCATAGTCTTGATAGTCGATACGAGCAAAATAAAGCGCGTCAAAACCCACGCCATGCGACAATAGCGACCCCTGTGTCGCCGAGTGGCCAAAAGGGTCGATTTGCCACCCAATGCGTGGACTGATGCCGAACTCCTCCATGAGCAGCTGGTGACCATACGCTGTCTGGTCTACCATAGCAATGTAGTGCGCTGTGGCCTCATCATGCATGCACCAGCCTCCGTTGGCCGTGAGATCGAGACGTCCCTCTTTCACAAGTTTCTTAACGACGTTGCGCACCTTAGTGCCTTGCTCATGCCACCAGCGCTGAAAGAATGACTGCTCAACAAACATGAACTGACGGTCCGGGTTGCGCACAAGCTCTTCAATAGCCGTATCCAAAATGTATTGCACTTTTTGCACATAGTACTGATCCACGTTCATTAGCCAACCCGGGTCGTCATGAGAGTGCGCAATAAGATGCACGTTGAGTTTGTCAGGGTCGATGCGACTCGTCGTGTTGTACACGCCATCAACAGGGAGCATCCACTTACTGGAGTCGCAGCCAGCATCAACGCTGACGAGAAACGTCGCCGTTGAGGCTACCAAGCTTCGTAACAGACGCATCTTTGTAATGCCAGGGATCTTTGCCGATGTTGAAGGGTCAGGTCAGGGATGCGAGTTTAACATGTAAGATAACACTTGTTATTTAACGTGTTATTTAACAGTGTAAGTAATGAAAGAGGGTGTAAGATAATGTAAAATATCAAAATAGGGGTAAGTAGTTAAAAGTTAGTCGAACAGTTTTCCGCGGAAAATCTTCACTGCGACTTTCGATTAATCAGCCAATCGTGGCACGCGTAGCAAAAATACAGACATATAATTGGCCAATGGATGGTTCCTGCGGAGAATTGCCTGTACTGCGAAAAACCGCTGTGTTACGTTACCAGTAATAAAGGGTATACTATTGTAGAAATTTTGCTCTCTATCTTCGAGTTTCAAAACAGAGTTTCAACACCTCCAAAACAGAGTTGATAAGCTACTTGTCTGTTTCAGAAAAGAATGAAGCTTTTGGTTTTTCACGAAAAACCTATGCATTATGATTGGTGGAAATTTACAATATTCGACAATCGGTAGTTTTACAAAACGAACGTGTTTTGTGCTCATATTACTGTACAGTATGTACTCTCACTTCCGACACCCAGAGAAAAGCATACCTTTCAGGTATTCATACAATGGCAAAAATCAAATTATGAAGGTAAATATTTTCCTGGTCAAGCGCTTAAGAACGAGGTCATTGGAGCTCGAGCCGCGTGAAGCTGACGCGATGCCGTTAAGTGATCGTGGCTCTTCTGTTGTGATCAATGAGAGTCTGGATCGGAAAATGAAGTCCTTGAATTAACCAAACGACTCTCCCGTCTCTAACCGAGCAAATCTGTGAGCTTCAAAGTAATTCGCGACTTGGCAAACAGCTTGTGACCCGACAATGGCAAGAAACGGAAAAACATCGCGCTATCGCACTAGCACAACGTCTCATGGTATGCTTTTCTACTCAATGTGACACGGCTTGAACTTTCTTACATCAACGGCTTATTCGTTCAGCCTCAAGCTTGCGTCGACTTGTGAGTACATCAAGTGCATCCTTTGCTTTGCACTCATACTTTTAACCATTTAATTGTCATAGCCAGCCACGGCGAGCATCAATTACGGCACCAAAGTCGCAACATTGGCCCCTGGTGCGACATTCGGAGAGCTGTGCCTAATTGAGCCAGATTCAAAGCGTAGTGCGACAGTAATTTTGGATGCTCAAGCTCAGATGGCTAACTTTATTGTACTTACGGCTGCCTCGTACCTACGCATGACACGGAGCCAGATTGTCGTTGTACGTACAGTGTTTCATTCGCTTTTTGGATCTCAAGCTCATTGTATCTCTTCTACCATAACAGGGCTCGATCACCAAGAACATTGCGTTCTTACAACGTTTACTTCTTTTCAAGAATTGGGCCAAGTTGCGTACGAACTCTTCTTGTTCTCCTGTGTGTCATACGCTTTTCACTTAATCGTACACTTGCCATGTCATGCTACTAGAAATTATGCATATCGTTAATTCCATGAAACTTGTCAACGTGGCCGCCGGGGTATGTACGACCACTCTTGCATTGCTACACTGTAACTAACGAATTTGTTCTCACTTGACCATTTCCAGCAATTTTTGACGCGCAAAGGAGCCGATGCCGACTCGTTTTTGTATTTTTACGTGGTGAAGCAGTGGAAAGCGTGAACCTCATGGTGAATGACAACTCGGAACTAACGTAAGCCCTATGATCTCCCCTCAACGGAAAGTATTGCTCTAACATTACAGCGTTTTAGCATGGGTGAGAACCGTCATGTTCAGCGCAGTATCACGGTCGAGCTCACATTTTTAGGCAAATTTGACGTTGCTGGTGAATATCTCACGTCGGAGAAGAAGGTGTCAATGTGTCCTGTGGATATTCGAGCGACGACGGACGTGGCGTGCCTCGTATTGACGGTACAAGTGCTTTTGTGACTTGATTTTAAGACACAAGTGTATAAGATCTGACCTTCAATGCGATGCGCTTCTCTAGCGAAAGTTGTTTATGATGCACTTCGGTACCAAAGAACTGAAATCTCACGTCGAGCTGGCACGAAAACGACTACGTGCAATGGCAGAAGCTCGAGTGGCGTGGCGCGAGACACGCATTCTGCAAGCTTTGGAGTATCCCCATTTACGTGTTTCGATCACTCGGAAACTCATGCGTTTAAGTGGCAACTGCTGTATGATATGTGGAAGATGCTCTCATGTGGCTGGTGATCAGC
The DNA here is from genome assembly GCA_001887855.2 of Sclerospora graminicola. NCBI lineage: Eukaryota > Oomycota > Peronosporomycetes > Peronosporales > Peronosporaceae > Sclerospora > Sclerospora graminicola. The sequence goes on along the minus strand of MIQA02002885.1, from coordinate 31,516 downwards.
TCTGTATGGAGCTTTCATTGTACCACATGCTTGATGTAAAGCAAAAGAAACAGGAGCCAAATGAACGCGATCGATCAACTAGTAGCCATCGTAGTACGATTCGTTCCAGTATTTCACCACCAGAAAAAGTCCTGTCCATTCCTCGATTGGTAGCGATGGGACGTTTGGATTTCGTCAATGCATTCGAAAGCAGCAAGTGGTCCATCGTAATCGCTCACGCTCATCTCTGATTGCTCTGTATGAGTGGGTTTAACCTCGTCTGTAGTCTCTGCCGGCGGGCTTCCTACTTGAAAGAACGTTTATCTATCAGTTTGAATATTTCTCATCCAACGAAAGCAATAATCGAAGTATTACTCCTCGGTCATTATTAATTCTTTGATGCTACGAAAAACACTGTATATCGAGAAGCCATATAAAGAATATTGACCATAAGATGAAGTATATACTTAAGTACAATCTATCTCGGACCCCGCACATCCAGCACACCCCCTTTGAATTTTCCCTTCGTAGCCTGCAAACCATAGTCGGCCTTCTTTCGTTTCTGCTGGTCATTGACTTTGCCACTTGACTTTCCTTTTCCTGTTACCACACCTGCCTCCTTCATCTACACGTTATTTCAAACAGTCGTATTTTTCCGTTAAAACTGATGACCTTGTCAACGTAGCAACCACTAAAACACAAAGCACCAATTCTTCACGACGCCGTTTTCGAGCGGCACCCTTTGTCTTTATGCCGATGAGCATCTGATACGGCATTTTACGGTTCGCGACTTCTTTGCCACCTAGCTCCTCAATCCTTTTATTTTCATGTGCTTTCTTTTCTTTCCCCTTTAAATTGGACGTAGCAAAATATGCACAACACCGAACAAGAGTTAGTTACTCCTGCTTCATCGTAACACTTTGAACATGACTTACTGAACTTCACTACAGACTCCAGCGTCTCGTCAAACTCTTTACGAATCTGTTCCCGCACCGTCAGCTCTGGCTCGTCGTTTGTTGCTCCAGTCTAATTTTTACACATACACACATGAAAATTGTGTCAATTGCTATAACTCAATGGACAAAAAGCAAAAGACGTCATTTTGGCTCGAACTTGGACATGGCGAGGCTTGCGCTCTTTCCACGTCTCTGAAGGGCATTCAAACACCTGTACTTTTTTTTTCTTGCCGCTTGCTACAGGGAATTGGAGCGTCATCTTGAGTGAGACCACAGAGGGAAAGAGAAAGAGCAAAGTACGTTCAAGTGAATGCCGATGGCTTTAGAGAACTTAATTAATGGATACCCTTGAAAAATCAATAATAAATAAGAATACATATTTTTACCGGGTGTCGGAAGTGAGAGTACATACTGTAGATTTGGATTTATCATACAACCCGCATTCTGAATATATACTGTCATCTGATAAAACTCAATTTTGTTCAAGAAACCATTTCACCTGTCAAATCCGATCACACAAATATGCTGTTATATACCTGATTATTGCGTGTTATGGAATGTAAGAAATACTGTCGATAGCACGCTCCGGGCTCTATTGAATATGGTAAGGATTGTGGTTGTTGTCAAGAAATTAATGGAGATATGAAAGGTCAAGTTAAACTGTTCATTCTTTTCTGAAACAGACAAGTAAATAAGTTAGAGCTATTTTTTAATATACTGTAAAACCTGTTTTTATATTCCTCGATTTGAATCCCCCCTTGAATAGAGACATGGGGTTAATGACCTTCAAATACCGGTACACTAAAGCCAACTTTCTTTTTCTCTCAAATAGAACCTCCCCTCGAATATAACCCCACGTTTATAGTGATAACCCCAGTGGGGTTCTAAAACAGATTTTACAGTAATGCCGATTCGACCCACTTAATACTTATTACATACATCTATTATTCCTCCAGTTCCGCATCAGTAATGACTGGCAAGCTGTAAAGGCCACAGCCGCAGGAGTAGTCTCACGTGTGGACAAATGTTATCTTTTCGGATTAATCGTGACGGGTCGTGTACGAATGGCTCAAGCTGTTTCAAGTATCGCAGTACATGGGGCAATTGGTTTCTCGTGTCCATCTTGTTGCGCAAAACATGACGTTATTCGAACAAGAAGGGGGTCGTTCGAAAACGATTGTCCCGGTGTGAGAACTACACGCCTGAGGTAATTGCCATAATCAACTATGCATCGACGAAAAACGGAAGTATCTACATTATTCAAATGATGGGATGCGCATTCGGGTATTTGATGTCGGAAGTTTGTGCTGATGGTATTGTGCCACTCGAACTATGTTTAACATTTTGGCTTACATCCTGTTAGGGTTTTGCTTCAATGGTGAGGAATACGGTGGTGACTTTAGTTTGTCGCTCTCGTTCCCGATGCTCATGTGGATTGTGACAATTGCATTAGAGCCGATCGTCCCGATTACCTTTTTTTTCTTCACAGAGAGAAGAATGGTTTTGGAGCGATGGATTTTGGCCATTACATGCAGACGCTCTGGGACGTAATTAAAACTCGCGCTCTCTGCCAGTATATATCGCTTATCAGTTCTTCTCAGGGATCTTTGCATTATTTACGTTTCTATCGAAAAATCTCATTTAAAGAAATTGGACAAACGTTTCACCTTCTGCCGAAAAACTGGGTGGACTCTTATCAACGACTGTATACGCGACATCGATTTGGTTTGCAGGCAACTATGGCCGTAGTTGGGATTGGAGACAAACGGCAGCACACTCACGATGGTCGCTTATGTTCCATTAGATGCAGTTTGCAAATTGATAACGATATGGGATATTATTACCTCTCTTTTGGCTTGGTTCACCTCTCTTTTGGCTTGGTATCCTAATTCTCAAGCAGATTCCACTCGGTATAGTTTACCTTCAGCTCCTTTATTATCATTGAGCTAGCTACAGAGGGACATGAAGGTGCCATGTACGGTCTGCTCACAGCGGTCTACAATCTAGCAATTCCTTTCGCTACTGCCATCACTCGTAATGTGGACAGTTTATTTGATTTATCGACGGAACGGATTCAAAACGACAGTGTTGGAGTGCGACGAGATATGACCATGTCGGTCATTATTATGTATACAGGCAATTTATTTTCATTGCTTTTTTGACCAGTTTACCTCGACAGAAAGAAGAAACGCGAGCGTTGAAGCAACTGGGAGGCCCGAGCTTTTTTATGGATGTTGTGACTGTGTTATATCTTACGCTTGCTCTTTTGTGGACATTAACCACAAGCCTTTTGAGCCTCTTTTCCGAGACGTCGTGTCTTGTCGTCGCTGGTAGTAATGGCTGCGATTACCTTTTATCAAATGTTATTTGGCGTCCCGAATGCGCCGTTGTTGATCATGGGCGTGGACAAATCCGACCAGACAAGTGAAATGAGGGATATGAAGCATGTTTCCAGAGAAGATCATAAAAGGTGATGAAATGGACCGCAAATTTAAGATCCATTTATTACAATGACGGCAGAGAAGACGTTGGCGATACCAAAAGGCGATGACTTGGACCGCAAATTTGAGTTTCATTTATTACCAGAGCTACTCGAGTTAAGGTCCAAGAGTTCCTGAATTACCAATATTGTGTTTTATTTAACGTTGCTATAAAATTGCTGTCATCGATTCATGCGATGTACCTGCTTTAACGATTTCTGTATTTCATGTTCAAGAAAACCGCATAGGTAGTGATTGTGTAGCTGTAAATCTTGCCGATTTTGCTTTTGATGAGGGCAAGGAAGCGATCGTGATCGCTAAAATTTAAGGATAAAGTCATAGGCGCTTATAGTGAGGTTGAGACGCTGTCCCTTATTTTAAGCGAATCATTGAGTCGATAGTGTCTTGCACTTTCTAAACTATAAAGTCATGCTCAAATCATGTTTACACTCTATCCATGTACTGCAATTGGTGTTTGCATTACTGTGAAAAACATCCAAACGATTAATTCTATCAGACCAGTTTTGAGCCCCAGGTAACCAGTTAAAATTTTGCTTGGACAAAGCAATACCCGCAGGCAGTGGTGAAGGTACGTGGTTTCGACCCCGTAGAATTACCAATATATGGCTAATTGCACTTTGTATCTACAGCTGCCCCCGAACCTACGCTACAAGAAAATAGTGTACTGTATCGTGTATGGCGTTCACCGTGGGTTTTGGCACGTGCACAGAGAATCACTGCCGGAATTTTTAGCACGGTGAATGCAGTCTTTGAGTCGTTCCTCGACCAATATATGGCTAATTCGCGTGCGCTTTGTATCTACAGCTGCACCTAACCTACGCTACAAGAAAAGTGTGTACTGTATCGTGTGTGGCGTTCACCTTGGGCTTGGCGCGTGCACAGGGGAATCGCTGCCGGAAATATTTAGCACGGTGAGTGCAGATTTTGAGTCGTTCCTCGACGAATATATGACTAATTCGCGTGAGCTTTGTATCTACTGCTGCCTCCCAACCTACGCTACAAGAAAAACGTGTACTGTATCGTGTGTGGCGTTCACCTTAGCTTTAATTAAACACCCACGCTGCATCATCTCCGTGAACTTTAATGGCCGATCTTTCTGCTGAATCGAGCCTAAAAGCGGTCGTTACTATCCGGAAAGGAATTGTAGAGCAGCGGTCTCGTGGTGGTGACCGGCGTACCCTAAACTTCACTATTTTTGAGAGCTAGGACGTACTAAAGACTGTGGTGAATCGCATACTGAACGAGGACGCCTTCTCACATCTGCGGCGCAGCGACGAGCGTATTTATTTTCGGCGAAGCAAAGGTGCATCCCAGCACCAATTCGACGTGCTTGGAGTTGACAATTTCGAGTCAATGCTGCAGTATCGATGGAAACCCATATCCGCAGCTGACCGCAGGCTTTACGGACACAAAATTGAATTCGAGTTCTATGTTTATTGTCACCCCATCGCAACAAGACCACCGGAAAGTATTCATCGAGCAACTGCTGCTCGGATCCTGCTTACAAGCGAGCGCATTCGTCAATACGAGCGTGAAAACGATGTTAATCTCGGACCAATAACATGAAACTATGTGACTACTTCGTTCACAAGGTAGACCGACATTACAACGTTCACCATGCCAAGTGATAATATGACCAGGCAGGCAATTGCGTTGGGTCAAGAGATTAACGGTGCACAACAGGATCAGGACGGAGGGTGACAGCCGCGTGGCTCACATTAGGTGTGAATGGATTTGGGTGACGTATGAGGCAGACGGGAAGGCTTTGCGTGCAGCCTTAGGTTTACCACAACACGGCATATTCACCCAAGGAATATACCATGGCTTTCAACCTGTTCCGGTCTTAGAGTTAGATGTACATGACACAGACACGACGACACGGAAATCACAGCAACCGAGTAGTAATTTGTCTATTCATTTTCTGTATTAGCGAGATCGTCGAATAGCAATACTCTCAAACCTCCAATAGGATAGCCACAGTGTCCATACAAATTGAGCGCCCCTGGTTGTCCAGGATCAATGCATTTTCTCCTTGCGTGATTCAACACTTGATCAGGATACAGAGGAAAGTAAATTAGGATTCTTTTGAATCCGCGCCTTAGAAGCACTCTTCAATGGGATGCAGTTGCGGGCTATACGGAGGTAAGAAGAGCAACCTAGCTCCCGTTTGATGAATTACCTGCTCCAATTCCTCATACATATGAATCTTGGCATTGTCTAAAATAACAATTGAACGAGGCAGAGGCCAGGGATTTAGCAACGGTATCACACAGCGTATAAAGAAATGAGGGACGGGTAATTGTCCTATCCATTAAATGCCAGCTGGCGAAGCCTCGGTGGTCGAGACACGCAAAGATGGAACGTCGCTTCCCTCTCGAAAATGGTAGCTTGATATTGCATTTTTTATTTCTTGAGGAACACCCATTGCGGCGAAGCAATGACGCCCTTCCTCAGAGGTCTCATCAATAAATAGCAGCTGTTCAGGATAGAAATAGATTGCTTCAAGGTTACGCTTATAGTTGATAACCTACGGAACAGTTTCTATTAGCCAGAAAGTAGTAAGATAAAAAGCATGCCTGACCTCCCCTGGAATACACTCGCGCGCTGCACTCGAAAGAACCTCCTGGACAGGTTCAAATCAAAATTTAGCGCACGGCATATTGTAGAGAGATATTTTAGTAAGGGCAGGAAACGATTTTGCAATGTAAGCTTGTATCTCCTCCAGGTAGATCGTAGGGTGATATTTCACATACACGCGAACACTTGACAAACCTTCTGGAGGCCATCGAGCCGTGCACTTTGGTGGTCGATTGTCTTCGACCGTCCCATCTGACAAAAATAGTTAATACCATTTCAATATCGATCTTGGACGCGAGCCAAGGATGTAACTAATGAACTCCACATCGAGTCCATACACATGCAGCACTGCCCGCCAACCAAAATCAGCTGAGCAGGTCATGCCAAAAAAAGCTAATTTAAGTAATGAAAAATCAGTTTTCAGACCCAGAGAGCCAAATTGCGTGAGTTACAGTGCAATTCGACATCGACATCATCAATACCAAGTTATTTTGGCACAGTTCTGCTTTTAATCTGGAGTTCGAGATCAATTTTGCACATGTCTCAATTTTGTTTTAGACTTCTATAAATTCCATAAGTAAAAAAATATAGGTTCTATTTGCCAAAATAGCTGCAAAGCACAATAATAAATTTATACTAATTTACAAGTATACCCTTTCTCCAACGAATACCCATCATCGTTAAGAAAACGCGACCTACTAGTAGTAGCTATTATTGTACCTGGATGAGATGGTACAGGTGGTACATTATTACATATGCATTATAAAAATGTACGGGATGGAGCAGCTGGGATGAGCAATGGGACTAATCAGTGGTAATGACTACGGAGCATGCAAAACATCACGTGCGTTTCGTAAAAAAACCTGAGGGAAAGTGTGTAACAAGGGATAGGAAACGGTACTTTGTACCAGTGTGTGCCTGTACGAGATCCCGACCACCAACACTTTAACGACATCTTGATAATCTAGCTATAATGTTCTTGCCCTACCAAGTCCGTGATCTAGACTGGAACGAGTACACTAATACCGAGCTAGATTCTGAGAAGCACACCCTACTTATAGATTTCCCCGAGTGTGTGACCCTTCCCCTCCTCGATCTCCCAAGAGTGAACAGTCAACACGACGCCACAGCTTTGACGAACATGGTTGCTTCGGCCAGCGACACCACTGCAGCTACGCGATACCAACTAGCGTATCGGCATGAAGTACGCCCATCCGTGCGCCCGCACGACACAGAAATCTTGCCTCCGCCCATCCGAACCTACCCAACCGCTGATGATGCTGAGCACGCTATACATGAGTGGACCAAGAATCATGGTTATAGCGTGACTCGATTGACGAATAAGGAGGTGGAGCGCTTCTACGCCTGCGACCGGTACGGTCATCCAATCAACAACCATAAGTTGAAACCATGGAACCGGAAGTGCAAGAACCGCACCTCCAAGAAATCTGGGTGTCGGATGCGTGTCGAAATCATCGCCACCGAAGTGGGATGGACAGTATCGTACACTCGAGATGGCAGCACCCTGCACAACCATGGTCATCGCCGACGGGCTGCTACTCGGGCCCAGACCATCGCTGTGCAAACCACTCAACAGTGGATCCAAACCCAGGCAGCGGCAGGAACAACGCGTCGAGTATCTTCGCAAGCTTGCTGTTGTCTGACCCTTAGTCGCTAATCACGGTAAAGGACATACGGAATACTAAAGGCAACATCCGACGACCCTGTTTGCTGAGCGGACATCCATCGAGGCCCTATTTGAATGCTTACACCGCGAGGGTTTTTACTACGACCGGGCGACAAAACGGAACAACCATGAGCTACGGTATATTTTCTTTGCGCATCCTCAGGCTATCGAATTCTACAAGGACTGGCAAAGTGTTTTGATCTTGGACGCCACGTATAAAACTAACAAGCATAATATGCCGTTGTGTAACATCATTGCTGTATCAGGAACAAACCACATGATTCCTGTCGCCCAGTGTTGGATGGAAGGAGAAGATAAAGAAGACTTATCATGGGTGATGAGGGCGCTATCGCGCCTTCTTGTGCTATTTGACATCCCTTCACCCGACGTGTTCGTTACCGACCGCGCGATCGCATGTTCATATGCGCTGGTAACTGTGTTTCCGGAAGTTCCAACCCTTTTGTGCCGTTGGCATATCAGAAATAATGTGCTCGCCAAGACGCGACATATTTTTCGACAGATTCGAAATCCAAAGGGAAATGTGCCTCAGCATGTTGACTAAGTAGCGTTCGTGGCCAAATTTCTCGACACTATAGACTCGGATACAAGTGCTGCGTTTTCCAAAAAATGCACCGCGCTGCGAGCGATAAGCGAGACTCTGGCCAATTACTCGAATCGTAACTGGTGGCCATACAAGGAGAAGATCGTTCACTTTTGGACGGGTGCTTACCGTCAAGAGGCTTCCAAGATACGTCAATTGTGGAGGGCACGCACGCGTCTTTGAAGAAGTGGTTACCAAACGACCGTGCAGACCTCTTCGGTGCATTTCAGTCTATCCGTCCTTGGTGGACACTTCGAGTAAGTCAACTCAGCGAAGCTGTCGAGATCAGCGCCAGCAAGACTCCTTACTTGTTCAGGGAGCCCGCGTACTGCCGGCTTTATGAGGCCGTCGTACGTATTATAACTATTAAGGCACTCCAACTCACGCACGAGCAGCTCAAGATAGCAGAAGAGATACTCGTCGGACGCTTACCCCGGCCTTCGTGCAAAGGATCATTTTACTGAGTTCACGGACGCCCATGCGTTCATGGGCTGCTCGCGATACTCAAATCGTGGGGGTCAATCAGACCAGCTGATACTAACACATACACACCAATGGTTCTAGAACCGGCGTTACAGAACCATCGACTACAGCAAACTGCCATGCCGCACACAGTTGGTCATGGGATTCACAGTTTACGACGAGATCCGCTGTGGAGCAAGAGGGTGGACATGAACCACCGAGCTCAAAACGTTACGCGTACAAACACGCCCTGTCTCCCATGAGAGAGATTCCATTCCGACGTCGTAGCGAGAGAACACGAGCTCAAGCAGCAATACCAACCCACTAGATACTGGGCCTACGCGGCACAGACTCACTTCGGTTAAACACTCTGGTCCACAAAACCATATAGCCATAGTGCATTTTCCAATTTTGTCTTCTTATTCTTGTTAATCTGTTCTTCATGTCTTTGCTTAGTAGGCGAGCATGGTATTCGCTGTCGTCACAATAATTCAAGCAAGCTGCATAATTTACAATGAGCAATATGCAATTGCAGCCGCCTTCTCGAGCAAATACCCGATATTCTCAACAAAGCGCTAATTGTGCGCCCATTTGGGTACTACGATTGGAGATGAAGATTGCCACGAACTTGTCGTCACTAGTGATTCAGTAAACGCAAACAATGCTCTGCGACATCGCAATGATCAAAGGCATTCATAAACTTCCAAATTTCGTACATCAATCCTTGCGTTGAGTAATTTTGCCCCCTCTAACAAAAAAATAATTGGCCTTAATTAAATTCATCTTTATGTATAGGATTCCCGCCCAACGGGAAAATCATCACGGAAAATAATCTCCACTGTTTTCAATATGTAATTTTCTGCAGAAATGACATCGGATTTTATTCGGTAAAAGCTTAACTCTGAAACCCCTATTTCAAAAAACCGAGTGTAGTGGTGGTAGGTCTAGCCTCTCGTACCCACCACTGGCTTCATAACGATTTGCAGTCAAGCTGGCACAACGGTCACTCCATAGAGATTTGGTGTGACACTGTACCATTAGTACCGTAGTGCTAATGATACTGTGTCACTGTAGCATAGATTTACAGACTCTACAGTACCGTAGCTCCGACAGGATGGACAACAGTACTGTACGGTACATGGGTACAGTGTACTCGTACCTGAACGGATGGTAGGCAATGGTCCCATAACGATTGGGGGCATCGATAGGTTGTCCGACGCCCACCCACCGCGATCACTTTCTTTTTTAATCTACAGACTGCCAATAAATTTTTTGGTTTAGCCGGGAGTGCCAGCTCCCAAGCTAGGGTGTTTATAACTTTCAACTTAGTGGATCAGAGGCCTGAGCCACTACAAAGAGTTCTTTAGTAGTACAGAGTTGCGAGTATAAGCCCCATAGGCTAACGCTGGACGAACTACAACCACTAGATGAATCGGAGCGGCGAGATGGACAGCGAACATAAGGTGGATGCCGGACGGGTGATTGTACCATGGTGAAGGATGCAGCGGGGTTACGGCGACCGCAACCAATTTTTTCGATCGTCAACCCCCTGATGACCACAAAACGTTTGCGCATGGTGAGCTCATTGAGTGGTCGAGGCGCCGTGAAGAGTATGAGAACATCATGAAAGAGAGATGTCAGCGTACGGGTGAGGACCTAGCGAAGGTCATGACTAGCATCCAGAACTCAGTTCCTGAGGATCTCATCGATATGATGAATGAATCCTACTGGGAGATGCCGAAAGAGAAGATCGACGATGATTTTCTAGTCAAGCAAGTGAGTCGAGTCATGGACGGTTTAATAAAACAATCATTGCCCGAAGTCGATGAGTTATGAAGATGAATATGAGTGACGAGGATGTCAAGTCAAGGGTCGATGATTACAGACTACTATGTAACTCGATTATCAAGCAAAACGGGCTGTCTCCAGTATTCAAAGAAGAAGGCGGAACTAAGAAGAAGTGTAAATTACTTATTGCTTCGTTACCTAACCCTTTTAAACGGAAGGTAAATAGTGTGATAAAGTATGAAACGCCTGAAGGGAAGAGTGATGATGCGGGCTAAAAAAGGGAAGAACCGCTAACCTAAAGCGGATCAGAGAGTTTCCCGGAAGGTACAAAGGGGATACTTTTAGAGGAAACTCTGGCCGTGTCCCGTTGCGTCGATAGTGGCGCGGTCAGGTTATGTGTAACATGGGATATGGTGGAACGGTTACAGAAAGTAGTACCAACTGTACGGTACGAAAAGCTAATGAACCTACCGTATGTGCGCCCACCGACTATCCCTTTTCGTATATTCATCCGTCTTCATTGAAGTTGTCCATAAAAACCCGAACCTCAGGGAAGTAATTCCGCATTTTACACCGGTGGGAAGTGGCCCCCGATTTTAACCTTAATTTCATAGGAGGGACTTTTGCTGGGGGATCCGCTCCCGATGCACTTTCTAAATGTCGTGTTTGTAGACAATGTGCCTCAGCTCGTCCTTTAGTGCCACATCAAAACCCTTTTCTACCGCCGTTTCGATCAGCCTGTCGATGGCTTCTGTCAGCTCTCTACCCCGTAGAATCTCCTTAGCTGGAGTCGGCTCATCTTCTGCTGTGATTTTAATATCTCCGCCTTTGTCAATGTCCACAGACAATAACTCTAGCTGGCGGTCCACGTCTATTCCCAGCCATTGTAGTACATCACGTCCCAACAGAAATTTCGCAGGTGTCAAGTAATCGTTCGACCTTATCACATAGAATATACTATGGCATAGGATGTCATCTATATATGACCGCCTTCCTTATACCGATGATTTCGGTTTTTATCTGGTTTACCTTCCGCGAGCACGTCATGAGTTTCGGTGATCTTCTGTTCGGCACTGATTTGGAACTATCCGTAAAGAGCATTGTCGATCAGCCTCTGATAAATTTGTGGAGCATTTTTCAACCCAAACGGCATCCGATTCCATTCAAAGAGGCCGAAAGGTGTAGCGCGCCCGTATGCGCCCCCTCGCGCCAGGTTCGATATGGTTATCAACACTGGTTGCATTTTTGTCAAGACGCCATTGTATACGATCCCGACATCAATGTTTTCCCGAGGCTCAAATTTGGTGCTTTCGAAGTACTTCAGTCGTTGTTCACAGTAATATCTGCGTGGACTCCGCCCTGGTAATATGCCCTGGCAACAAGCCAGATCGTATTGGTAATACTCTTTCTGCGAGGTATTAAACAATGCGGTACCTAATCTAGAAAGTTACAGTGCCCTGCTCTCCGAGTTTACCGCCGATAAAAACAGGATCATCATATCCAATCCATAAAAAAATATCTCCGGCTTGAGCGTCAACATTTTCCTCAGTTATGATAGCGATCACCTCAATTTCAATGAAGAAGGTACATTTTTCATAACGTTTTCCCTGTTTGTCTACCTATGATTGATCAATTCCCTTTGACCACATCCAATCTATCTCATCTTTTAAACCAGTTTGAACATATTCTACACTTTATTTGGCATAATACCTGGAGCTCTAACTTCAACTCTACTTTTAGTTTGACCTTTTTTATCAATTGGTTGTTCTAAAGCATCAAGGTAATATGATTGACTATATTTCCACGCTAATGCAACGGAAAGCTACAGAGGTCATGTGCCTACATTTCAAGAGTCGAGTGGCGTAGAAGAAATCACTTCATATTTCTGGAATTACATAAATATTAGGGTAGAAGCGCCCATATCTGAGTATGGGCGCCTTGGTGTTGATTAGAGATGCGAGGGAAGAGATACACTCTATGTAAAGTCAGATTTGATTTGCACACAAACGGTAAAGTGTGTGACATGTCTCGTGAGTGATCGTCAAGCCCCCTCAGCGTTTGAAAATAACAATACTACTCAGTATTTGTGCTGAGAGGTTATGAAAGTGAACTAACAGTCTCTTATTGAGATGGTTTATGCTGCACATTTGTGTTATCTGTAACAGGTAATATATTTTCAATTTTAACACACATGACATTGAAAGACTATCGAACGCAAGCGACTGACACTAACACGTCAGATCGCTAGTCGTACTCACACGCATTTTCTATTGGTATTTGCACTAATCGACAAGTACTAAGTCTACTAAACGCATTAGAACACTAACCGGTTCCGGTTGTGGTCGTATACAAAGCTACGTGCGTAATACGTTCCCAACAGTGGGCGTCTCACAGATGTTCTAATTGGTATGACAGTTGTTATTCGGTAGTACAGTAGTTCTGATTCTGCATTCAAACCTCTCAACCAGGTGACGGTAGATCAGGGTGAAGGTAAATTATTCTTGGTGGTAATTTAACACTATATGACTACCGGTAAACTCTTGGCCGTTAGAATTTGTAGAGCACCTGTATGTTACCTTATGTGTCTATAATTTACAAATTGTTATAACCAACATAACTTCTCAGTCAATCAAAGTCGACAATGAGACACATTTGAGTGGACATCGCGCCATTGTCGAATCGATGGCGTGCATCTGAATGAGACACAGTGAAACTGTGTTTCAGCAGACCACGTACATATCAACAATCTGGGAGGGTTGGCAGCATGAACCCGAATTGGGGTTGTCTTGTCCTGCCCATTTTTGGATTAAAACCCTTTCAAAAAACATTCCAATACAAATCATTAACATATACAGGCATTTATTGTCCCCGGGGGGTGAGCCCTTCTATTATTGGGCAAAACATGATTTTGATTAGACCTGACTCAGGAATGCGAAATTACACGTAAGATAAAATATCTAACATTAGAGGAATACATGTAAAAAACAGGAAACAGTAGAAAAAAAAGAGACCAAACGGGTGGAGGTAACAGACCAACCTCAACAACGCACTCATGGAAAGCACGAAACTAGCGAAGAAGTTATGACTGAATTTCAAAACAGGGGTAGATCTGAGAGAGCTGGAGCAAGAAACAGCGCAACAACTAGCACCAAAAAAGGAGACAAATGACATGGAAACGAAGCGAAAAACAGCGGTGCGAGTAAATCGAAACAAAAAGAGAGTACAGATCTACAAGTGTAGGAAGCTAGGCAAAAAAAGGATCAAAGAGCTTTGTCAAAATAATACCCAAACCCAATGGCCAAAATCTTGGTTCACATGGCACGAAGAGACATCAGTAGATGATAGACTATGGAATCTTCCGGATGCGATGATAGCGATGGGGTTGCAACGAGTCCAAACGCCGGCAACGAGCAACTGTCAAGCTTATGGTGTTATTCAAGCACTTATGAAATCTAACCTAACCATGTCTCCTCACATTCTAGAAGAAGGAACAGCCCGTCTCAAGGAGGGATGCGTAGCCAGGGCGAAGATAGACTTTTTTCATTATATTTGCTGCCGGTGTTAGACGTCAAACGCTTTGGAGGTTAGGCCATGGACATAAAAAAATGTCGGCTCAGAGATATATTGGTTGATTCCAATGATTTCCCCAGATACATGCCCTTGCCTTTTCCAAACCGAAGTCTCCCCTGCTACTTCCCCACGTGAGTGCTCATTGTGTAAACGTGGATATGCTTGTGATATGGCACCTCTGCATCCCCAAACCCTTTTGCCGCCGCCCGCGTATAAAAATGAAAGTTAAGACGGTGCTGCGGTTGCTCGTAGCTTATCCCTTCAACTTTCGCTAACATCTCCCATAAGCGGCATTTCGTAAACTGTCGCGCTATTTCCGCCATCTCAATCATTTCTTGTATACCCCTGGTGCTCTGGAAAACCCCCCTGATGGCCATTTTTTCCCACATGTCCATACTGACGCATCCTTCGACTTGGATCCTTACCTTAAGAATCAAACGCAACCGGTGAGCATTGTTCATGATTCTCCACAAAAAGGGCGGTAAATATCGCGCAATAATCGATCCTTTTGCCAGCCCCTTTACAATCTTTTATTTCGCGTCTGCCCCCTTCCGTACTTGACCGTTTAGTCCTTGGGACTCCTCCCATTGTGTTAACAAAACTGCCAACGGAGACTGAAAATCCTTCACTGTTGGTGTATTTCCAACTTAAGCCACATGTAGACGTGAATTCATATGGTCTGGGAAATCCTCGTCCAGAATCGGCATCTTAACTGAGTTGGCGTCTTTTAACACATATTTTATTTCTTCGATCATAAGTTCTTGACCAATTAGATATCCACCCACTGGATCTCCTTCAATTTGCATTCCCAGGAACTTGGCAACATTTGCAAAAATTTTCAAGTCTAAAACTTTCATTTGTTCGAAAAATTTATCCACCAAATTTTGATTTGTTGCAGTGATCAAAAGGTGATCTACATATACGCCAACCAAAACAATTCCGTGTTCGTTTGCGCGTACAAAAACGCAGGTATCAGTCAGGCACTGTACAAAATGCATTTCCACGAGAGTCTTTCGTAGCAATTCATACCATAGACGCCCTGCCTGCTTCAAGCCATACAGATTCCTTTCCAACTTCAATACCAGTTCCTTCAATTCTTCCAATTTATCGTCAGGAATTTCCATGCCTTGCGGCACCTGCAAATGTATTTCGCAATCCTCTCCCTTTTGTTACTTTGGTATGCAACTAGGCTCATCACCATGCTGTACATGTACCGCTAAAATCAAAATAACCTTTATTTATTGATATCCATAACAGTCAAAAAGGTTGCAAAGAAATCTCCACCAAACGTTTGGTTGTCGCCACGTGCGATTAACCTTGCTTTGTACCGTTCAGCAACCTTCAACTTCGTTTTTTTCTTGAAAATTTTCCGTGTTCCAAGCTCCTGCAGAGCTCGAAGCTCGACCTCTTCTGCTCCCGCCCACTTATCTGACTGTGGGCCTTTGTGCACTTCGTAGTTATTCGTTGGTTCCGGCAAAAGCGCTTGGGAATTATCAGTCGGAGTTCCAATCTCCATAGCAGCGAAAACACACAGTAAATTGGCTTAAGTTTCCACAGCATTTGCTTTATCCGTTTTTTTCAGAACTTTCACGGTTTTCTCGGATTTTCACACCAGGGTTTCTCACAATTTATCCGACTTCTTAGTCTCGCTGAGTCGTTTCTCTTTCGACATTTTTTTGTCCGCAAGAGCCACGTCATTTTCATTTTTCGTCCAGCCTTTCTTGGGATGCTATTTCTTTCTCAATTTCTCCTTCATTTGACTCTTTTTGTACCATCTGTGGTTTTCTTCGAGGCACTGTCTTTCTTCGTTTTATTGTGCGCACCTTGAAGGAGATCACCTCTTTCTTTTTCATTACATGTAGGCGCACTTAACATCCTCGCAATTTGCTTCTTAGCTTCCTCGTTAAGTGTTTCAATCTGAGTGATATGTCGGGTAGTAGTTACTACCCGGTCTTTTAACAGCAGTGCCTTGTACCTTTTCACTTCATCGTTTTTTCAAAGTATACTCTCTCGTTCGGAGTGCTTGTTCAGTGACTTTATCCTTGGGTGTCTAGAGACCATGCAGGGCGACCCAAATACTACAATATCATTTACGGTTGACGGCTTATGTCAGCATTTGGATCGGTGAGGCCTTCCCAGGATTGGTTCTTGTTGATATGCGGTTGAGTATGCATGCTGTATACTCAGCCGCCTCTGTCCAAAATGCAAGAGGTACCTTAGAGCGGAAAATCATGCACCGAACCATGTTAAAAAGGGTTTGGTTCGTGCGCTCTGCCTCTCCGTTTGAGGCGGAGTTTCCGGCCTCCGTTATCTGCCTGCGCACCCCGGTTTGCTTGCAAAATAAATCCACATTTCAGAATTCACCGCCACCTTCTGTGTGCAATACATGTATGCGACATCTACACTCGTTTTCAAACCAACAGAGAAATGTTCGAACATTTTGCAGCACGGTCTTTCGTGCGTGCTGCAAACACCCGTACGTAATTGCTATAGTGATCCACGAAACGACTAAAAATCAGTACCCTCGCCTGTCGCGTGGGACAATTGGTCCTTTTAAATCACTGCATATTACCCAACTATGCGATCAATCAGCGCATTCCTTCCGGAATCTTTCTTTGGTTGTCGTGACCTGTGCCCTTTTCCTTCGGCACAGGTCAAACAATTCAAGCGCGATTAATCTATTATTTGTTTGACCGATCATTTGGCCAGTCATTCTATTGCGACGTAAGACAGGTGGCCAAGGCAGATAGAGCGTTCCTTCCTGGACTTCGTTCTCATTTTCGCGGGCGGCGACGCTCATCACCATATTCGAAAAACTTTCGAAATGTTCCTTCGACCTGTTTGCGCGTAGATATGCCATAAAACCAGATCCATAAAATTCAACAGGGAATAACACTTTATCTCGTAACGTTAATTCCATTTTTTCTTCATTATCTTGTAATATGCAACCTTTTGCTCTTAGGCGACCAAGAGATATAAGATTCTTCGCAAACTTTGGATCAAAACACCTCGGTCAGCGCGATTGTAGCGGAGGATCCAGATTCCATATTTCCTGTCAAAGTTACTTTCCAACTTTCGTTTTCTCCAGCAAACCGCCGTCCGAAAGCGTTAGAGCGTCCTCTCTTCCACACTTCCGTGAATTTTCCAAGAGACTTTCATCTGAGATAAGATGGCGACTAGCGCCGCTGTCGACAATCCACAGGTTATTATCAATCATTTCTTTCTCTTTGTTTATTTTTTTACACTCGTTCTGTTCGGCTGCCGCTAATACGAAACGTTGTTTGTAGCCCCGTTATTCGATCGTCCTCTGCAATAATTTCTTCTTGGAAATTTTCTCGCGGTTTGTTGTGGGGAGTCACGACGCATATGCCCTTCATTTTCACATCCGTAGCAGGAGCGCTTTATTTTTCCTTCGCTTACCGAATTTATATGCGATGTTGCGGGACACTTGAATTTATTCAATTCATCAACTAAATCCTGCGCTCACGATATTCACTCTTGCGCGTAGTGTAAATAATCTTGGCAGTTCGAATTATATTGAACCAACAACGCCAGTTTAACCTTGGGCAGCAAATCTCACGGTGTTTTCAACAATTAACCGTTCACTCGACTCGCTCTCTCTTGCGGGGGTTTTGAAGTACAAAGAATGCTCCGTTCAGGACATCCTTGGGTTCTTTTCAGCTGCAAATAACTGCACCGATTGGTAGTGCGTAATGTTTATTTTAAACCCACTTAGCATTTTCAGCTAAACGAAATACAGACTTTGCATTATCTGCCACCAAGTCCCTATATTTGCCTGGAAATATTTGAGTGCCACGTCTTCCGAACCAAGCAAAACCTGACGAAATTTCTGCAACTTCAATGGCTTCAATGAACATGTACGCCTATTGTTTGAAACCCTGGCTTAGAAAAATGGGCGTACCTGTCCATTGAAGCCATTAAAATTGCAGAAATTTATATTTCGGCACCTGAGAAACTTTTGCACCGTCAATTTTGGTATTTTTATACCCGGTGCCGCTTGCTGGTTTTCAAATGAAATTGCCTGGCACTGCAAATCCTGCACGTAAATACGGTAAGACAATTCCTGGTGCTTGTCCTCGTGGTGTAACTCCATCATCACGTAAAATGCTGCCACGATCAATGCCATCTTCGGCACTCAAATAATTAAGGGTCATCTCCATCCCGAATGGCATGGGTTTTTAGCGTTTTTCTGCATACTCCGAGCCTTTATCCGACCCAGGCGATGAACTAGGGGCTGATCCCTGTAATCGTGACTCCTCTACTACCTCCAAGCGTCTGTCCATGTGCTTGAGGTCGCCTCCATGTCTTTTTTTCGCTTTTCACATTTTTCTTCTTTAATTTTCACTCACACTTAATCGAAACGAGAACGGGAACAGAGAAAATTATTCCAAATCTCTACGAAAAACGAGCATACGAAAAGAGAGAGAAAACTTAATCGAGAAACGAAAAACATTTCTGTTCACGTGCGGAAAACTAGTTAAGGACCGTGTTCCTTGGGCTCATAACCTGTAGGAAATTATAGAAAGTGGCTGACACCAGCAATGTAGCGCCGGAAACCTTTAGCCCGGCTAGAGACTAGAAGTAAACCTGTTTTTTAGTTTGCTTTTGCGTGACTCGAATTTTTAAACTGGTTGAGTCTGGAAGTGCCTTATTGCCCGCCCTTGCGTGTCGCATTGCACGTCGATTGACCGAAAAAGTAAAAGTGTATATTTCAGTTATTAACTACTTATCTGAATTTTATAACTTAAATGTTAAGTAAAGTGGTCCACGTATGTTTGCTTAACTTTAAATTTTATTCCGCTTTCAACATTCCAACACGAGATCCTTCCTCAACCGTCGCTAGGTTGAGAGGGCTGTATAGCAAGATCAGGACTGACTCTACTTTAAACGATCATTGTGCGTAGCATCCAACGTCCAGTTCAGTAGTGCTTTGGGAAATTACTGTAGCTCTGAGATGGGTAAATATTTTTTTAAAACATAAAATTATAAAGTAGGTACAGCGTACCGTAAGGAATAAAGAGCAGCTATATTTAAGGAGGGGGCTTCCTTCAACTCGATCCCGCTAATGACAACGGTTTTGAAGACGCTCTTGCTGAATGAGAAGAGAACGTAAGGAAAATTGATACAAATCATAAAAACTTAGCTAATGCATAACCATTATATTTTTCAACTTGTTTATTATAAACCTTTGATAACTGGCAATAAAATTCTACCAATATAGATTTAGACAGCCTCGACAAATCATCAGGACTCATTAGAGCTGTGAGATAGCCTGCACATTACTAATTCGTGCTGGTCAAAACGTGACTCGGCGTTACAGGAGTTATTATTCCTTGGCAGCCTATCATCAATCATTTTTAAAATAAGTCCGTATTCGGAACACTCTTTTTCTGTTATACAAATATTTCGCCCGGACATGCAATGTTTATAAGCAACACGACTATTTCGTCCGACTTAGAAGTTTTATTCTCAAAATGAAAAGCCCAGATTGCTTATGCATGTTGGTGGCCCTCGCTTAGGTCAAATTTACTGTGAGCTGGATTGCTAGCATACATAGCAAAACCAGGGGTATCAAGCCAGCCGGCTCGATAGATTTTACGTTTTTTTTACTTCTTTGGCACCGTTGATACGCCGAATACAGGTAACAGAGCCCCTCGTCTTTTTTCTGATCACACACAGGTAACGTTGAACCTAAAGGAGCCGGGAAAGCCAAAATCGTGGACCCAAATTCCGCCACGGTACCTATTTTATGGCTTGACAACACCAAAGTTTCAATCAGACCTTACTAAAACCTCATATCAAGTATCGAGACAGGTGGGATAACTGGGTTGACGTCTGTTCCACCATTCATTATAGAACTGCAAAAAAGACAGCGACCAGACGACGTCGTAGAGTCCGACAATTGAGAGGAGCTATAAGAGATAGTGCCAAGACGCGTAAACAATTAATTTCATCGGTGGAAGCGGCATTACAACAAGACATAAAAGCAAAAAGAGGCAACTTTCTAAACCTTTCAACGGAAATCTCAGATGGTTATTCAAAAGGACT
Organism: Sclerospora graminicola; assembly: GCA_001887855.2. Taxonomy (NCBI): domain Eukaryota; phylum Oomycota; class Peronosporomycetes; order Peronosporales; family Peronosporaceae; genus Sclerospora; species Sclerospora graminicola. Next base: position 11,326 of record MIQA02002885.1, on the reverse strand, counting down.
TCGATACGGGAGAAGGATCAGTCGGTCTCAAATATCTTACCAGGCAAGTGTCTAATTTTTGACAACGACACTCCAATACCTGATAGATTTGCAAGAAGTTGGCACCCGATATGGGTATCGAACACAGAGAGATAGCTCCAGAAAGCACTGAACACTTTCATGACTATACCGATGGAACGTCGCGCAACGACCGTTAATAATCAAGATTTAAAGTCAGAAACCAATGAATTTGAGTTTACTCAAGCTATCAAGCGACTAGATCGCCGCAAAGCAGCAGGGAAGGATAGACTGAGTAACGTTGTTTTAAGGAGTTGAGATTCTATGTGAACCCTTGACTCAGCTCTTCAATCGAATACTAACCGGAGCCAAACCTCCCAAATCGTTCCTTAAAGCGTTGATTATCCCTCTCCGGAAAAAGGTAGATTTACCAAATGCTTTAGAATATTGGCCAATTCCACTAAGGCAGAAAAGCTACAAAATTTTTGCTAAAATATTAGCCACCCAACTGCAAAAATTTCTTGGTCAACTGATTGGTGAAACCGAACAAGGTTTCGTAGCAGGAAGGCGTTTGAATAAAGCAGTAACCAAACATCGAAGCAATCTTTCGACCAAACCACTGATGATCTCAACAATAGCCCAGGAATAGTTTTTCTCGACTTGCAGTCGGATCATCGATTATACTGTCGGGTTACTGATTTCCAGGCATCGCAATCTACCCTACTTCAACGTTTTATTTATGAAGTGCTACAGTCGATCGCAATGAATTCTCTCCTTTACAGGTGCTCGTGAAGGTAGAAATCTAATAATATACATAGTACTTGCTCATGACGGTAGACATGGCATCGTTTAGAGAGTACAGTACTTGGTCACAGGCCTTTTCAGATCAATGTGCTGGACCGGACCCCGGTTGATGTTATGCATGGAGATGAAGAGCGC